>BRDA01042563.1:6124-16437 GCA_036984385.1 Crenuchus spilurus
TTGACTTTGTCGTCTCCGGAGCCCACGTCTCCGGAGCCCACGGCCACGTCCTCATCTCCGGAGCCCAAGCCCTCATCTCCAGAGCCCATGTTTCAGTTGGTTCACGCCCACATTGTCCGAGGCCATGCCCACCTCCGTAGTGCCTGATGAAGCCACGCCCCCTTCAGTGGCCAGGAGTGCCACGCCCCCTTCAGTGGCCAGGAGTGCCACGCCCCCTTCAGTGGCCAGGAGTGCCACGCCCCCTTCAGTGGCCAGGAGTGCCATGCCCTTTTCAGTGGGTCCTAGGACCCCAGCTCAGACCCTAGCAGCCCAGGGAGCTGCTAGGGCCTTTGGACATTACCCAGCACCACCAGTGGCTCTTTGGCATCAAGGACCTAAGTACTATGCCCCAAGATGGGGCTAGGTAGCCACTGTCCCCACTGCTGGGCCCTCTTTCCCGCCCCTTGGTTTTCTGCGCCCGCCCTCCGCCCCTATTTTGCCTCTTTGGGGAGGTTTCGGGGGGGTGCGTTCCCTGGACGTGGCTGTCAGCGTTGTTCATAATATTTTGTTGGACCCGGCATTTTGCCAATCACTTAATTTGGTATTAGGTCTTATGTCTTCTTTATGTCATAGATTTTAATTTGGTTCTCTTATGCTTCTTCCATCCCATTATTTGTACCTTATCCAGTTTGTATTCTAGTCATTGTGCTGTTTTGTATGTTTTAGATTCTTGTTGTTTCTTGTTCTATCATTTTCATGTTCTTGATTGTTTTTTTTATGTTATTCTTTAGATGTTCTAGGGTTCTGTTTAGTGTTTTTGATTTTGTTTTTGTGCCATCTTGTTGTTTTGGTTTCTCTGGTGTTGTAGAGTTCATTGTCTCTGTAGTCAGTGTTTTCTGTTATGGTTTATGTTCCTCTTGTTTTAGTGTTTTGCTGTAGTTTCTTGTCTTGGTTTTTCTGTTTTGTTTAGGCTGTCAGCCCTAAGGCGGATTCTGTCAGGACTCCCCAGTCTTTGTTCCTTGTTTTTGTCTCCATCTTGTGGCCATGTTATGTCCTGCACCTTCTTGTTTTTGTATCTTCCTTATGCCCATATATGGACTTCCTGTCTTGTGTCATTCATTGTCTGTGTTTCAGGTGTGTCTTATTGAGTAGATTAGTCTTTGTCTTTATAAGCTCTGTTTGTCATGGGTCATTGTAAGTATTACTCCTTGTCTTGTCATGCCATTAGTTGTGTTCCCTTTTATGTCTTGTTTTCTTTTATAGCATTTATCACAGTTTTCAGTTTACTTGTTTATTTAATACATTTATCTTTGCTATAACTCTCTGCATGTGCTTCCTCTGCACGTGTTCATTAAACAGTGAGTACAGAGAAGTGAAAACATACAAAATTATATACAGAAAACAGTATAGATAGGTATAGAAGGGCACTAGCATAGTGTCCATGCCTCTGGAGCTATACAATATTTTTTATGTCCTCCAATCACTTTTCTTTGGGAACAGTCTCAACAGAATGACAGTATACATCACCCTTGTATTGTTTTACTGTTGTAGACAGGTGGCTGGGTAGCTTCAGTTCCTGCATCACCACTGATGTGTCCTGCTTCTTCATGTTCTTGTTGTGCCATTGCACCAGGGTGGTGTGGCTCACATCCACCAGCTGTAGAGTGGTCTGCTGCATAACTGTCCCACTGGCCAGGATGTGCTGCCTGATTCACCTGTAGTCCTCCAGGATAAAATCCCATCTGGACACTGTGCCAGTCCGCCTCTTTTTGGTAGTGTGGTGGATGGCACAGAGCCTCACAAAGATAGTTTCAATCAGACTGCAGCAATCTGGCCACTGGACAAGTGGGGCAGCAGTGGTGAGTGCATGCCTCTTAATACTTTCAACCCCTGGAGTGAACTCCTGCCTCTTCTTAGGAGACCTGAAACTACATGTGTCCAGCCTTGTCTGGTGTCTGGTAGCAAACACTGCCTTCTGTCCAGCAGGTTCTACCACAGAGCAACAATGTCACTCATCTAAGCAGAGAGAGAACACTATAGCACATGAGAAGACAAACATGTGTAAGTATAAATATGTATGACAGAGCAAAGAGATAATCTACCAATACAATACTGACCTGGTTGGTGAGGGCCAGAGAAGGTTGGTTTCTCAGCTGCACCAGATACTCTACCAGGCTGTCAACTCTGTCTATGCCTGATATGGCAGAATCATTCACCGCCTGAAACAAAATGCATAAGAAACAAACTGAGGATAGTGAAGTGGGACAAAATGCAGATTAAGTCATTTATTTCTTCATATGTAATTTTGTATTTACATACCCCAGTCTCATTATGAATCAGACACAGAAGAGGCACCTGGCAGCGGTATGAAAGCAACATGCTGGGATGAAGCAGCAGCCACTGAGGATGTGGCATCCTCGGAGGAGGCAGCAGGCTGAAAGGAGGCAGAGGGCTGGGAGGAGGGGAATGGTTCAGAAGAGGGACAATGCAATGAGGAGACTGAGAAACTTGGGTCATTGAGAAGATCTGGCACAGTAAGATCATGTGTTTGGTCTTCATCAAAGCCCTCATCTTCCTCGCCCTTATCCATATCCTCCAGCATGTCTGTCTCCTCTGAGTCAGGGTTCACATTCAGGGGCTTTCCAGTCTGACTCAGAAGGTGGTCAACATCTAATAGCTCTCCTGTGAAAAAGACACACACACACACACACATTAACACGTTTCAGTTATACTGAAAGAATTTTACATATATTGTATTTAATTAGAGTATCATTTATAAGCTTGAAATGTAAATTAAGCCAATTAAACCTAAATCATTATGTAGCCAGATATAAATTACACATACCAGTGTATTTTGCAGGTGGACTGAAGGATGGCAACAATGCCATGCCAAACACTTTCAGGCTGTCCTCACTGAGCTAGGGGTCTTCACAGAGTTAGGAGGTGGAGAGGGGCTGGGGCTTCTAGCCACTAAACTGGGCTTCAGTGAAGCAGACTGTGAACCACCAAAGGGTGATTTATAAAACTGAAAGGAGAAACATTAGTTAATGTTATGATGCAACAAATGCAAAATGATTCACACAAATCATTAAATACTAAACAAATATTCACCATTGATAAACTCAGAGGTTTCTCTGAAATGATTTTGGTGCTGCATCAGAGGCCAATTCTTACGCCACTGGCTGCAGAGCTTCAGCAGGAGACTGAGTGGCAGGCTGATGTCATGTAATAACAAGAGTATTACATTGTAACTAATGTGTTATGCAAGATTAACCATAAGGAGATGCTTTTAAAAACAAAAACAATATCCCCTTAACATTGTGGAATCCACAATTACAGGACAAGGACCCTCCAAAGAGAATGTTCTGTCCACTGGCCTGCATGGGGTATTTCTCTATCTGAAATGATCATAATACTTATTAGCTTGGATTGAGTTAGTCAGTGTACATTCCATGACTGATATGATCTATACCATCATATCACACATTTCTCATCAGGTGACACGCATGCTAATAACTGCAATAATTAACAAGTACTAATTTTGCTATAATTTACCTTCTGACAGAGATTCTATCACTTCCGCTGTCTTGGGGCTGGCCTATTGCCTCCAGAAGGAGAAGCTCTAGAGCTGGCAAAGGTTCTCAGCCTGGCCATCCACTCTCCATCACCCATGGCCTTGTGGCTCTTAGGCTTAGTGTTCATCTAAAGATAACATGGAAAGAAAAACAGTAGTTTCATAAACATGGTGTGCTACACAATTGCTTATATTAGCACATTACAATGCTGTTAATTAAGCAAAATATTCTGACATTTTTTACATTCAGATAGTGTTGACATATCTAACTAGTTGATATATAGAGTAGTGTGACATTGCAGCACAAACACATAACACTTCCATGTTTGCCTGTTTCCAGACATAATAATACTGTCTCCCTGCAGAGTAATATTACATGTAGTACACATAGTGTATAATGTTAACATTGTTTACATTACACAAGGTAAGGTGGCTAGTTAATGTTTTCATTTATTTGGCCAGTAAAGTTGAGTGAGCTAACACTAACAATCATATTTATAACTTGATATGAACTTGCAGTGGATTTTCATCAGAGAACACGACAGCACTGTTTACATTAGACTCACTAGTGTATACATAACGTTACTCAGTTATATCAAAACAGGGAGATGGTTAACATCAGTGACAGAGCAAGCAAGCTAACTAGACCTAATACGATATCCTGTTTATATGAACTTTCAATGTATTTGTTAGAAATCTCTTTTTCATAGATGCATAAGACAGGTCATTGGAGTTCAGGCCTGCTGTCCTGCTCCTAAATTCATGGCTCCACACACATGCTTTGTGACATTAGTTTCAAGACTAGCTGACTCCAAAACTATAGATTACATTTCAGAGACCTTGCCTCTAACTTTCAGTGACAACAACATCTGATTAACAAGTCTCCAAAGCTATCTGTTTAGTTTCACTGCCACAGGCCCACTAAGCTAACCTTGGGGTCTCCTAACAACGTGACTAAAATAAGTCTAACCCAATCATGATCCTTCTCCATTTTTCATCCAATGACAACATTACACGGTTCCAAACCTGTATGTCTTTGTCTCTCTAAAGCATATATACTCTGCTGTTTTTAACAAACTGGGAAACCATTTTAAGAACAGACTCTGCCTCTGTTGTCATTTGAACTCGCCCAGCGCGCTGCAGGCCAAGGAGGATGGAGGAATCCTGCATTCTACTGCCGTGTACAGCTCAGTATTTCAGTCGAACCCCAGAACCAACAAACGGTTCTAACAACCTGGTGTCAGAAAGTGGGATGCTGCGTCGGTA
Source organism: Crenuchus spilurus (assembly GCA_036984385.1). Lineage (NCBI taxonomy): Eukaryota > Metazoa > Chordata > Actinopteri > Characiformes > Crenuchidae > Crenuchus > Crenuchus spilurus. The sequence goes on from BRDA01042563.1 coordinate 10,944, forward strand.
AGTAAAGACTGGGATGTCTTCCTTTTGTCTTGATACTTGCACAGCATCTCATGGTAAATGTTTTCTTTTAAGTAAATATGTAACCCTGTAAAGGCGTAAGAAGACTCTATTATAGATAGAGCACTGGTAAACCTTTGTTACGGGCAGGCTGGGAAATTCCGCCCCGTGGCAAGGATGTCTGTTTTATAGTGTACACTCGTGAAGGAGAAGGTCACTCCTTGGTCCAAGCTGGATCGGTCTGGTTATTGCACCTGGGTTGAGCTCAGTACACGCAGTATTTTTTTGAAGCCTCCCTCCTCCAAGTCCTGGTTCTTTTTTATTTTTTGTTTTTCATTCCTGTGCTCTGTGTGTTTTTATTGTTTCATGTTGTTTTGACTGTGTGTTGAAAGTTTGCTTCTGTTCTCACTTTTTAATCATTTGAAGTATTGCCTTCTGAAGCATGGGGTCAAATATTAGCTATGTGAAACTTAAAGCTGGAGAAACTCCAAAAGATTGGTTTGGACATTGTAAACTAGGTTTAAACATTATCCAAGAACAGGCTCATTTAAGCTAGAAATGCTGGATTTGTTTCACACATTAATATATGGGGGTTATGGATGGGATTTTGATTATATGAAGGAATCATGGTTAACCTGGAAAAAGGCCAAAAAGGTATGGTATAAGGCGTATGGGGTTAAGTTAAATAAGACGCCTGAAACAGCCACTTTCCAAATGCAGAGTACTCCATCCCCCCCACCCTTGGTAATGCAAGGGTTAACCAGGCAAGCAGCTCGTAGTTCTGATGTGCACCATGCCATGGTTGCGGGCACAACTGAGCATACCCAGGAAGTCGCTGGACAGACTAAGAGGGGAGGAGCCAGCAGCTCTCTGTCACTCCCTTCCTAATCCCACAGTGTGATGCCCCCACCTCCTCCACAGACAGTGTAGAGCAGGGATACTCATTGCGCGGCTCCCAAGCCACATGCGGCTCGCCGTGCTTTAATGGTGGCTCTCGTGACCGGTTTATGCTCGGCTCCCAAAGAAGAGCCGGCTCTTTTGGCTCCCAAACGGCTCTTTGCTTGTTATCATCTGTAGCTTCATATTTAAATTTAAATAAGCAAAATAAATGATTTGCACTGCAAAAAATTAAATCTTAACAAGCAAGAAAATCTTGAAATTCAACAATAGGTCTTGTTTTTTTTCATCTAAGAATATCTGACTTGTATGTGTTAGATAAATACTCTAGTTTTTAGAAACTTTGTCTAGGATTATCTTATTAACATTAGTTTTCTAGTTTTAAGGATTTTCTAAAATGAAATAAGAAATTTATTTTCTATTACTGAAAGTTTTCAGTGTCAAACAAGAACTTCAAGACAATCTTACTTAATTTAAGAATACATTGTTCTAAAAACTAGACATGACTAGAAATACAAGATTGAATAAATTTTCAAATAAAACTGATGACAGCTTATGTGCCAAAGGATTTTATTGGGATTATTTTGTTTGCAATTGTGGCAGAGTGTATTGTTTCTACGGTGCTGGTCAAAAAATTTTAATATCATGAAAAAGTTTATTTATTTCAGTATTTCCATTCAAAATGTGAAACTTGTATATTATATTTATTCATTACACAGACTAATATATTTCAAATGTTTATTTCTTTTAATTTTGATGATTATAACAGACAACTAATGAAAATCACAAATTCAGTATCTCCGATAATTAGAATATTATGAAAAGGTTTAATATTGAAGACACCTGGTGCCACACTCTAAACAGCTAATTAGCTCAAAACAGCTGGGCTTTTGGACTGTGAGTCTAGTTCTCTAATCTACACAATCAAGGGGAAGACTGCTGACTTGACAGTTGTCCAAAAGATGTCCATTGACACCTTGTACAAGGAGGGCAAGACACAAAATGTCATTGTTAAAGAGGCTGGCTGTTCACAGAGCTCTGTGTCCAACAGGTGAAGGAAGGAAAAAAAAGATGTGGTACAAGCAATAGGGAAAACCGCACCATTTAGAGGATTGTGAAACAAAACCCATTAAAAAATGTGGGGGAGATTCACAAAGAGTGGATTTCAAGAACCACCACACATGCAAAACATGGGCTTCAGCTGACGCATTCCTTGTGTCAAGCCACTCTTGAATAAGAGACAGTGTCAGAAGTGTCTCACTTGGGCTAAAGACTAAAAGGACAGGACTGCTGCCGAGTGGTCCAAAGTTATCAATAAAAGTACATTTTTCATTTCCTTTACAAATCAAGGTCCCAGAGTCTGAAGCAAGAGAGGAGAGGTACAGATTCCATGTTGCTTGAAGTCCAGTGTAAAGTTTCCACAGTCAGTGATGGTTTGGGGTCCCATGTTATCTGCTGGTATTGGTCCATTGTGTTTTCTGAGGTCCAAAATCAACACAGCCATTTTCCAGGAAGTTTTAGAGCACTTTACTGCTGCTGACCAACTTTATGGAGATGCAGATTTAATTTTTCAACAGGACTTGGCACCTGCACACAGTGCCAATGCTACTTGGTTTAAGGACCATGGTATCCCTCTTCTTAACAGTCTAAAATCATTCTGTGTAAACAGATCATTTTTAAATGTATAATCTGATTACAAACATGGCCACTTAATTAAAAACTATGCTCATTTTTTCAGCTCAACTGAACATGCAGGAAAACTCAATGCTCAGGACCCCACAGGTCCACCACAGAGCAGATATCATTATTAATATTAATAATATTTATTACATATATAATAAACCTTATTATATGTAAAACAGTCTTAAATTAGAAAGACTTTAAAATCATTGTTTCATTTATTTAAACTCCATATTGAGTGTAAAGTGCATTAAATGATTCTATTTGTAAGATTTTTTTTTTGTTTCAAGAAATATTAAAACAATTTTGCTTGATTCAAGTATTTTTTTTTCTTATTTTTTTAACACATATGTTATATAGTGTATTGAGTGTAGTGCATTAAAGCCAGGTTATGTCCTGGTGGTAAGTCTTTGGTCTTGTAACCTGAAGGTTGCTGGTTCGATCCCAGGTTATCCCTGAGGTGCTACTGAGCAAGGCACCTAATCAGCAATTGTAAATTGCTCTGGATAAGAGTATCTGCTAAATGACTCAAATGAAAAGGATTCTAGCGAAATAATAACCAAATGATGTTTTATAAAAATGCTTAAAACAAGATTAATATGCTAGTTTTAAGATATTTGATCAAGTAAGTTTTGCTTAAATCTAGTTATAACGCCTTATATTGATCATTCTTTACTGGTTTTTGAGAGTACAAGATAAGTTACAGTCCAAGATTTTTTTTCTTGTTTCAAGAAATCTTACCGAGATAAATTTTCTCACTATACTGGCAGATAATTTTGCTTAATTCAGCTATTCTTTTTCTTATTTTGATTTTATTTTTCTTATTTTTTAACAGACATTTTTTTGCAGTGTGTGCGCTGAGAAACCCTTTTGCCTTCAGTCTTTTTATGATAAACTTTATAATTGCTTCATTCTGTGCATTTAGTCCTTAAAAAACATTCTTACTTTTAACATTTTTAAATAAACTTTTAATGGAACACAGGAAAAACAAACACACACTGGAAACAAATCTACAATATCAACAGCAGAACCAAACTCAATGTTGAAACACTACATAAACCTTTAGTGCAGACTGGCATTCAAGAAAATCAGACGCCTCAGTTTGGATGGGCTGATGCGATTCCTTCTGACTGTTCTGCCCCTTTCCTCGGGTTTCTTGGCAGAGCTAATGAGAAATTGGGAGCCGGCTCTCTTCACTACTAAGCATCGGCTCTTAGAGCCGGTTCTTTTGCAAATGACACATCACTACTGATGATGTAAATTTCTCTCAGTAGTTTGATCAGAGGAGGATGGATCCCCTTTGTGAGTCTTGGTTCCTCCCAAGGTTTCTTCCTCCAGCCTCGAGGGAGGTTTCCTTGCCACTGTTGCCTTTGGCTTGCTCACATCTGGCTTTACGTTTGATTTTTATTGTGTCTTACACTGTTATCTGATTCCTTTGGAATCAAAGAGAGGACTGTTAGAAACCTCTTTTTCATAGATGCATAAGACAGGTCATTGGAGTTCAGGCCTGCTGTTCTGCTCCTAAATTCATGGCTCCACACACATGCTTTGTGACATTAGTTTCAAGACTAGCTGACTCCAAAACTATATATTACATTTCAGAGACCTTGCCTCTAACTTTCAGTGACAACAACATCTGATTAACAATTCTCCAAAGCTATCTGTTTAGTCTCACTGCCACAGGCCCTGTAAGCTAACCTTGGGGTCTTCTAACAACATGACTAAAATAAGTCTAACCCAATAATGATCCTTCTCCATTTTTCATCCAATGACAACATTACACGGTTCCAAACCTGTATGTCTTCTTCTCTCTAAAGCATATATACTCTGCTGTTTTTAACAATAAACTGGGAAACCATTTTGAGAACAGACTCTGCCTCTGTTATCATTTGAACTCCCCCAGTGCGCTGCAGGCCGAGGAGGACGGAGGAATCCTGCATTCTACTGCCGTGTACAGCTCAGTATTTCAGTCGAACCCCAGAACCAACAAACAGTTCTAACAGTATTAAACCTATAATCAGAGAAAACGTCAGCTTGCTTTACTAATATTAGCTAGTGAACGTTAGCATTAGCATTACAATCTGACAAAAAGATAAAATTCCTTTGTGTTATGGACGAAAACATATGACAATTTACTTTGAAAACTGACTTTGATGATTTGACACCCACTGCAAAAATCAAAATCTTAGCAAGTAAAATGAGCTTATATTAAGGCAATACATCTTATTTTTTTCTCTGCCAAGATTTTTTGTCTTACAAAGCACTGCAATTGTAAGATTATTTTGCTTATTTTAAGAGCAATTACAGTACCTTGATCAGTCTTACTTAGAAGTTTTACCTTATGATAATTAATTTAGGCCTTAAAGTAAGCAATAAAAATCACCTGCCAAGCTAGTATGATTCTTGGGTCTGTATTTAAGATTCAAATTCAGGGCGTTTTACTTGTTTCAAGAATAAAGTTATTTTGACATTGTCTTATTTCAAGGAGATGGAGCCAAAATACATTGTTTATTTGTCATCATGTATCACACTTTCATACACAAATGAATAATTACTAATTACAATCATACACAAGATAAGATGTAAAATATCCTATGCCAAACCATTAGAGCTTCACATAGGGCCCACCCTACTCTCTTACCACCAGCATCCACACAAATTTTCCAATCCTACAGCTACACCCTATGGTTGCTGTGGCAATTTATGATCCGATCAGCGGCCAGTTACCCTTACCATGTACGGTTACTCATTGAGCCTATCACATGAGAACCCAAACCACACACTGCATTACTAGCTCTTCACAGGGGTCATCAGGTAGGCACCTGCCCTCGTCAGTGTTTCGCTGAATTAAGCCCACAACACCTCCAGAAGGCTCAACAGTGAAGTCTGGCGTCCCAGACCCACCCCCTCCAAGCTAGCT
>BRDA01042564.1:0-10815 GCA_036984385.1 Crenuchus spilurus
AAAGTGATTTGATCTCACGTGATCAGGGAAGGAAGAGGATTGTTTGTCTTCTTTTCTTACTGGGGTGATGATATCCTATTTGCATCCCAGGTCAAAACCAAGCACTGCATCTTCTTACTCCAGCGCTATGACCAGGTCCACACGTCTGTCACCAATTGGGTTGATCCAAGGCATCACCTATTGCATGTCCTCTTTTATTCAATCCATCCATCGTTTCTTTGGTCTACCACATTGTTGCTGAGTCTAGGCGAGTAGTTCTCACTACTGAGTGCTGTGTATGATGTATTTGTACCATCTAAGTTTTCCTTCCTAAGTCTTTTGCCATGATTGGTGCAACGCCCATTCTTCTTTGGACATCTGCATTCATGGTGTGGTGGAATATTGTTAGGCTGAGACTCCTATGAACCATTTGGCTTTCCATTGCATGTAGAGCCTGCTCATGTTTTGCTGTCATAGAGGATGACTGTGCGCACCACCACCTTTTACCTGAGGCACAAGGGCATCCAATGTCATGTGGCGCCATTTCATCCAAGTGGCATTGATATGGCATAAACGTCTTGGTCTCCATCACTACTTACAACAGAGCCAAGATACTTGAATTGCTGCACAGGTCTACTCCCCCAACTCTGATAGTCCTGTTGGTCTGAGAACTACCATATTCTGTCTTTTTGGCGTATAGCCATAGCCCAAATTCCCCAAGCCTTTTTGAAGTTCCAGGCATAAACCGAGACCTGAACACGACTGTATATACAAACACACATCTTACTCAACCTAAACTTAATTAAAGGCAGTGACTGATAACCACTTACCAGCACATTTTACAAATGTCTTCATGTTAGGCCAAGTCTTTTTCGATGACTGCTGTTTGGTTATTTCCTTTCAATAGGAAGAGAAACACACACACACACACCAACAAGCCTTCTGAGTGGGATGTGAGGGAGGGATGTAGGTGTAATTGAGGTGTAATCTACAAAGCATCTCCAGCAGGACTCCGTGCAAATGGAGAATCAAGTCAAGATGAAAAATGGAACTTCTCTCTTCTCATTGAAAATGTGCCCTTTTCACCACTCTATAATCTCGAGGAAAGGCTTTTTTCCTCCTCCTGCAGGACTGATGGCCATGCGCTTTTGAGTCACTACCAATCTCAGCACCCCTTCAATCACACAGTAAGGGCTGGCTTTAATGGTGAGCATTAAAATGTCACTTCCTGTGTCTGATTCAGAGGGAGTGATGCACAGCTCAGCGCATTTAGCCCCACTCTCACACACCACAGTACAGGCACACTAGAGAGAGCGAAAAGTGAAAGGAAAGCATTAAAATGACATTTTTTAATCTTGATATTATACTTGTGCAGAGCGCATCATTCATTTCTTTATCATTTCATTCATTTCTGATTTACTCAGAAACCATTTGTGTAGAGTCCAAATCTTGCTTATTTAGTTTAGAACAATGCTAACAAACACTACAGTTGTGGGCAAAATTTTTGGGAATGGCAGAAATTTGGGTTTTCACAACGTTTGCTGCCTCCGTTTTTTTTTGTTGTTGTTGTTGTTTTTTTTCAAAACATTTTGTCAGATGTTTATATGGTATAATGAAGTCCAATGATAAACATTTCATACATTTTTAAACTTTTTATTGACAAATACATCCTGTTTAAACAAAGACTTCATATTTACAGTGTTGACCCTTCTTCTTTAAGTGCACTTCAGTCAAGTCGTGCCTTATCAAACCCATAGAAACGTAAACTCACTGACACCATGTCTAATGTCAGGTATGAGCTAGAGGCCCCCAGCATTGAGTTGTAGAGCGGCGCTCATCCAATGTTTTTGGGATGAGTTATGGATGAGGTGGTGGTGATGGTGGTGGTGATCATCCAGCATCCTGACCTGACTAGCACACTTGTCACTAAATGCAATCAAATCCTCACAGCAATGTTCAAAAATTTAGTAGAAAGCCTCTCCAGAGACAGTTTCTCCAACAAACGTTGGATAACTACTTTTCATACCTTTGGCTTTAGAAGAAACAGGTGTCCCTATACTTTTGTCCAAATGCCTTATATGGCCCATTCGTTTAATATAGTGGACATATTGGACAGGTGGTGAAAGGAAGTGAAAGCGTGTCCTGTAAACAAACCATTACACAGTAGTTCAGTGTATAGGCGGCTTGTATTTACAGTGTGCTTATAGATCAAACATGCTGCATACGCACACAAAGACGTACGTCGATACAAGCCTCTAAAGGCTGCCTGTGATCCATAGAGCAAGACTCAGGCAACTGCAATGACTTTCAGTCTGGTCCCCTGGGATAGGCACACACATAAAAACACAACTAAATCACTCGCATTGCTTTAAATCATCCTCTTTCTCAAGGCCCTGTTCTGCTACGAATAATGTAAAGCTTTCATTATGCACAGAGCTGCAAATCAATGGCAACAATTAATTACTTGACAAATGCACTTCCATTACCCACAGACATCATCAGAGCAGTCTTCCCTTTCATAAGTTATGCTGATGATAATAAATGGAGACTCATCAGTCAAACCAGGATGCAACTCAGAGCACAGCTCCTATTTCCCCAGGGCACCGAAGAGGAAAGATCTATAGCAAAGACACAGTAAATAATTGATAGGACACGGACAAACACAAAGTCTCCGTGGATAAACAACTTCGATTATCCTTCAAAGGCGCTCCGATGGAGCTACTGTGACCATGACTGGAATCGGAGGCTTTGGCGTGCCCGATGTAAACGAGACAATCATGAGCCACATTTAAGTCCAGGTTGGCTCACTGGTTCCACAGATACACCTGTTTAGGCGTGGAATCAATAGAAGTTCAGTCAGACACACAAAGGTGAGCTTTCTAAAACCACTGATGAGAAACAAAACATGCCATTTTCTGCTAATGCATCTCAACTGTATGGAAAAGTGCGACCGTCTCTGAAAAAAACTGATTTTGTACCCTCATCCATACCGCAAGTGCCCAATAGTCACCAAAATCATGTTTTCTGGTTTTGTGTTATTTGAAATGTGTGTTGAGGTGTTTTCAAAGTCCTTATTTTACAGAATTAGTATTGACGTCATTGTAGTAAATGGTTAAACGTTTGTTTTTCGTGGTTCTGTTCTCCTAAAAAATGTCTTTATTATTAGATTTTTACATTTTTTGAAATGTCAAAATTTTCCTACGATGTGATCGTCTCAAGCATGGCTCTATAAATGTAAACATGTAATAATTAAAAAGCAAAACATGCAAATTCATATCGTGTCTATTTTAGTTAATGGTGATCATTTTTGTCCAGCATAGGAGAACAGATACATTTTGTAAAACACGTCCTTCAATGTGACCCCATATCCTGATTAAAATTTTTAGTTGAAGGACCCAATTCAAGGTCACATGTTACATGATGATCACATCATTTTTTCTCAGACTTGTTCAAATATTTCACTTTTTTCTGATTGAAGGTGTTGTTGTCCTTTAGTGCGACTCACATTTATTGAAAAGTTCACTTGAAAACATTGACATTCAATTTTTTATTAAATAAATAACAGCAGTGCCAGCACCATGCCCACATGGATCGCGCATTGCGCGTGGGGCACCAAGCGCCCAAGAGGCCACCAAAAAATCAGGTTCATCATAATAATAATAATCAGAATAATGATACACTTAAAATTAAAATATGTGAAGCATGTTAATAGATATAAACAATATAAAAGTAAAAGATTAATCTCCAGCCTCCCTGCGGTGCCCACCTCCCCCACCTCCCAGTGGTCTGTTCAATTATGCCTCAATCTCAAGTTTGGCAGATATCTGTGTGTGGATATGGCTTCAAAAATGCATTAACAACGCTGGAGTTGGTTACTTATTAGCAGTTTCCAATCCAGTTGGTTCCTTATTCAGAGCTTATTATTCACAAAGCTGAGGGCACCCAAATGGCTAGCGCCAGCACTGATTAGCATAATGTGGAAAAGGTCTAACAATAAACAAAAATCTCTCTCATGGTATTTGTGTTTTAACAATTTTCTTTTATTCTCGTTTAATTCTACTCATTTATAATTTATAGAACAAGAACTACTGCCACTGAGCATGCATTAACTGTGCCAGTGGGGCTTGATACAGCCTTAGTCACTGTAAATGCCAAAGTTGATTTACAGTAATTGATATAATGTGGATATATAGTTTACTGATGTAATGTGTAAAGTCCACATGGAACTGGTGGCCCTGAGCATGCATTAACTGTGCCAGTGGGACTTGGTACAGCCTTAGTCACTGTGGATGCCAATGTAGATTTACAGTAATTGATATAATATGATATAATGTGGAGATATAGTTTGCTGATGTAGTGTGTAAAGTCCACACGGAACTGGTGGCTTTGAGCATGCATTAACTGTGCCAGTGCAACTTGGTACAGAGATTATTAACTGACAGATCTGTGATTTATCTGGGGTTTATTTAGCAAAACACTGATGAAGGAGGAACTCATGAGGCAGAGGGCATTGGGGACAAAACATGTGTAATTTAATTTATACTTCACTGATGCTACTTCTTTCAGATTTATTTTTATTAGTTTATTTGTTGGGCACAGTGCCTACACATTAGTCCAAAGGCTAATTTTAATCCAGTTGCTTATGTCATATCAAATCTCAAATGCTTATATAATAAGATAATATACCATTTTAACACAAATAAACATTGCATTCATTAATTAGCAAAAATGGCTAACACATGTAGTAAATGCATCAATTTCAAAGCTGTATTAAAGTATATTAGTAATATATGTAATTCCAAACTAGTGCCATGCTGAGAATTCTTATGCCCTATTAAATCATATTTCCCTCTGAATTACGGTAAATATCCCCAGAGGAGAAAACCATATTTGTGCTAAAAGGTCAGTTGGTTGGAGTAATGGTGGTCTTCATGCTCCACACAGTCCAGTGAATCCTGTACGACTGGGGTTCACCCCCAAGTGTTTGGCCCCATCTGAGCTGCACTCAAGCTTGCAAATATGGATAAATAGCCAGAATATATTTTCCATACTGTGAACTAGACGTTAATGCAGTGCATCCGAGATAAAGAGCCTGAGGCAAAGGCGCAGAGGCATTCCTCACTTTACAGCCTCCCGCAATAAGTGTCAACATTAATGTTAAGAGATTTTGGACTGAACATCCCATTTTAAAGAGCATATATGCCGAACAGCCACTTTATTAAAACCACCTCTTTGTATCTACGTGTCCACTCCACTCGCCTTATTCGTTAAGCCTCACAGATATTTGGGTGATGGATCAGCGCAGTGACACTGATGTGGTGGTGGCGTGTGAGAATGATCCACCACAAATAATATCTGCTCTGTGGGGGGTCCTGATGATTGAAGAAGAGGGTGAACAAAGTATACAGAGAAAGAGATGGACAGTGAGTGTAGATACACTGTTATGGGCGATCGGTGCATAACAGATATGTTATTAAGACCAGATGTCAGAAGTCCAGATTTTCTAGGAATTCACTGACATTAATTGAGAATTACCACCCAGGATTACATCTCCATAAGAAGCACTGAAATGGCAAAACTATTTTACTTACTAGGACAACCTAATCCTGTGAAAAATGGGCCACCGTGTAGGTCCAATTATGAAAAAAACAGTGCCATTTGACCCCTGCAGTAAAGCCAGAGAGCATTGTGCTGTGGCTGACTGAGTACTTATGTATGAAACGTTCATAGGGTACATTTTCATGCTACATTATTATTTATCTTGCGGCAGAGCGCACAAAGAGCTTTCAGAAAGCTCCAGCATTGACACCCACTTTTAGAGCAGCCTTAAATAAATCCCACTCTTCAGCGCTGCTGCTTGTTTCTGGAGGCAGACGGCTCTTTCTCTGTGTGTTTGCACATCTTCCTCCACAAACAAACACTTCATCTGTCTCAGGGCTTCAAAGTTCTCAGTGAGGAACAGAGGGAGGCGACGCGCAGTTCAAAGAGTCGAGGATGAGAACGTATAGGGCTGTGTGCCAGGCGAACAATTATACACACACACTCAGCCGCTGGGACTGAGGAGTTCACACATTTGCTTGTTTTTGTACAATATCATGAAGTGGCTCATGCATCCAGTACATCCCATATGTATTATATGCAGAATATTGAATATAGACTTACAGCATAAGTTTACTTGTATGTACTGAGTTAAGACATATAAGAGGGCTTTTTGACAAGATAAATTGGTTTAATTGACTCTCAAGAGTCGCCAATGATGCCAGCGTGATCTAGTCACATGACTGGCACCACAGCATGAAAACAACGCCATGTTGAGCACAACTATCAAGTGACTTTGAAAGTGTTGGCTTGAACCTGCATGCTAGTTGTTGTTTGATGTTGATACACCAAGTAAAACATCATTTAAATTTGATATAATCTGCGAAAGTAGATGCCCGTGAGGAAGCCGTAATGCAGCAGAGCCAACAGTGCCACCATGTGGACAAAAGCAGAACTTGCTTTTTGTTGTAAGTAGTTGTATCGAACTTTTTTTTGTCTTGTTTTGTACCATTTACAACCTGTGTTAACATTTTCAAAATGCATCATTGAGCATTTGTGTCAGCTTTACAGTACAAAAGAAAAAGAAGTATAGATACTAGGGTTTAAAAATATTTTTTATAAAAGTATCAGTTTAAGTTTTTTACTCACATAAAAGTACAAAAGTTCTGGTTTCAAAACTACTTAAAGTATAAAAGTAAAAGTAATCTAAGGAAAACAAATACCAAAACTTAGGCTGTGCCACAGGGGCATATAGTGCACTACCCCACCCCCCACCCCTAAAATACATTTTATCTAAAAGCCGTAATGACTATAATGTTATATTAAAATGGTAATGTTGACATTTTTTGGGATGTACTGGCTTCCTGTTTCAGCTGCATATATGCCCCTTAAAAATAAAAACTTTTGAGTCATTTTAAATATATTAGTGGACCATATATGTGTAGTACTGAGCTTACTGGAGATCGACGAGACACGTGACGTGCAGGTGTGATGGATGGCTTACCAATAGGGTATCAGAATGGTATATGTTTATACTTATCATCAAACCACAGTCACATTCACTCTTTCTGATTGGCTCAGTTTATCTGGAGAGGATGTTTTTTAAATGATGACAAACCGAAATGAAATACATAGAAATAACGAGACTGTTTTTAAAATGTAAGGAGTAGAAAGTACCGATAATTACATGAAAATGTAAGTAAGTAGAAGTAAAAAGTCATCCGAAAATAATTACTCCAGTAAAGTATAGATAACCAACATTTCTACTGTTTGTAATTCATTACTTGACACCTCTGAAAATGACCCAAATATATTGCTCATGTGCCAGTTTTTCTATTGTTTACCTATAAAATCAGGCCACAGTTGTCCTGAAAACGTACAAAAACAAGTACGCCTACACACACACGGCATGTCAGAAACACATAAGCCATGCATATGCATGTACACCATCAGGAAAACACAGAAACACGCCCTTCAGAAAGACATGAAACAGAGTGATGGAGAAGGAAAAATAGAATGCACGCTGACAGACAGTCGCAAACATACAAACACAATTATACTCAGAGGCTTGTCATGTCTTCCCGCCGCTAAACAGGAGGATTACACTCCGTTTTAATCCCGAATAGGCCTGCGTTCAGCTTCAGCACATTTTCTAATCATCGTGTCAGTCATATCAAAGCGAGATAAGAGGTGTCTTTAATCTGATTCGGAGGAAAAACCTCTCTGAGTAATTGAACGGTGTTTCCCCACAATTCTGCCACTGGATTACAACCTTACCCCCCCCCCAATCTGCTGCCATTCACTGTTTATAAACAGGTCATGTCTGAGAATAAGGCAGCTTGAGATCTGTGGCTGGAACTGTGCAACTTTACGACACAGTTGGCGAATGTTTGTTGGAACTACGGTTTTGGGAAACACCTGTGTTGCTTAACAATGGATCGTACCAACGTAGTTACCTCAAACGTTACAACTGTGCTTTTGGGACACATTTCCATCACAACTGGGTTTAAATGATGTAAGTTGCTAACATAGTTGGGACCCCGGTTAGGGCTGGTTTCACACTGCAGTTTAGAGAGTACACTAAAAGCTTTGTATGACACCACTATGGACCATCAGCATCACCTACATGCAGGGGTGTAGCACCAAATTCTGGGCCCTATGCACAAGTAATGCCGAGGGCCCCCCTCCTATTATTAAATATTATTTCCTTTAATATTTAAAGGAAAATAAAATTCCAGACTCATCAAGGGCCCTCCCACCACTTGGGGCCCTGGTAACTCCCCCCACCATGACACCCCTGCCTACTTGGAGTTGCATCTTCCTCTACTTCACTTTGATTGGTTTATAGAAGGGTGTGTGTCTGACGTCAACATGTTTCGCTGACAAAATGGACAGATTTGTTAGCATTTTATTGCTAATCAATTGACATATACACTTTTTAAAAAGATGGTAATTCAAAGGTTCTTTAGTTAGAAATTGTTCTTTTTGCCCCAAAAAAGGTTCTGTTGTAGTCAAGCTTGTAATAATAGAGTTATTTGTGGTGCTATATAGAACCATTTTCAAAAGGCTTCTGTCTAGAACAGGGGTGGCCAACCCCAGTCCTGGAGAGCCGCATTCCTGCACAGTTTGGTGATCTCCCTGATCAAACACACCTGATTCAACTCAGCAGGCAATTAGAAGGTTTAATTGTAGTGTCAGAGCACAAAGGTCACCAAACTGTGCTGGACACCGGCTCTCCAGGACCGGAGTTGGCCACCCCTGGTCTAGAACCATCTACAGCACATTCCTCATCAATCTGAAGAACCCTTTCATCATGCAAAGAACCCTTTGGGTTTTGAGTGTTCATGGTTATATATACAGGGGGCGGAGCCAACCACCAGACAACAGGACCGGGACTGCACTGGTGGTGATGGGGAGGACGGAGGGGAGCATCTTAACATCAGCAAATGTAAGTAGAGTTTTCAGTGTTTTCACACAGCAAACGAACCAAACTCTGGTTCAGTTGATCCAGACCAAGCCCACTTCTTTGGGTCTTGATCAGAATTTGGTCCGAGGCACCTTTCTCACCTGCCATTTTGGTTTGGATAAACAAGGTATGTGTGAAAGCAAACCCTTAGAAAGTGTCCCAGAAGTGGTGGGAATGGAAAAAGTCAAACAAAATCAAAGTGACGGCACATTGGGCCATGTTTTTAGAAGCCTACTGCTGCCTGACGTCACTGGTGAGGAAGCTGCGTTTAAAAGTACGTCGCTCTGACCCGAGTTCCCCTCTGACACCCACACACTCAGCAGTCAGACATGCAAATGAAAGCCTGTGGATCAAGTGGACCACAGACTGACGTCCAACATTCCACATCGTCATCCCAGAACAGAGGAACAAGCCACAAGGAGTCCCAGCCCAAAAACGGGTCACCACATTCCAACCCCGCAGGCATGTTTAGAACAGGACCTCACAACGAGGGCACACACTGATGGTCAAAAGTATGGAGTCACTGGTCTTTGATGAGGCAAATTGAGTCTTTTTTTGTTTTAATGTTGATCAGAATCTCAAATTATTAGAGGGTGAGTCAAAAATTATCTGCATTCTGGCTGTAGAATTTATTTTAATCCATTTTCAGAGGCAAATATATTTGTTCCACATAATCTCCTGCTTTTCAATACACATCATACATCTATTAACAAGCGTCATATTCCCTGATTTAAACATGTTTCTGGTCTTTAATCTTTAATGAGTCGAGTCTTTAAGAAACGTTCACCTTCCTTACAGTATCAGCTCAAATTTAGTTTGCAGATGTCCAAACACATCTGCAGTGAATCACTGCTCACTATTCATGCAGATCATAAGTAGGGTGGCCATTTTTTGTTGCATGGCAGCCATAAATAAACTGACGTAACATGTTCTAACCTGCACAGCAGTTACTATGAAGACAGTGATCCAGTACAGAAAGTGTAGATAAGACATTGCAGCCAACAGAATTGTAACCCTCCCGCCTCTGCTGCATCTCTGGCCCTGCTTCTGTCCATGTGTCTCTGTTTGTTTATGTTTGCCATGTGCTGCCTCGTCTCTGTTCTCCTTGTGCTCTGTTTGTTTACATTTTCCATGTGTCTTGTTCACGTCATGTCTCCACCTTCAGCCATGTCATGTCTTGTTGAATGCACAGCCCAGCTGTTCAATTATATGTCTGATTTACATTGCTATAAGTCTTCCCAGTGTTTGTCTGTCAATGTATGTCTTCACATCATGTTTTAGTCATGCTACCGCAGCCACAGCCACATTATTTTTGATTCACAGTCATACAATTCAAACAGTATCAACTTTCAAATAAAAAAGTCTTGAAAAATGTCACTTTAGATGTAATGAGTATAAAATATATTACAGTTTACCTTGTTGCATTAAATAATGAAAACAAATGAACAGTTGTTGGAAATGCACTCATATAGGGTGATATATATATATATATATATATATATATATATATATATATATATATATATATATTCATTAATCTGTTCTAAAGTGTCTGATGATAACCAAAACAAACAATAACTGAAACAATATTGTCCATAAGAAATAATGTAAAATAATAATAATAGCAGAAATTATATAACTCCAAAATATTAACAATATACATTTTATATAGAATGAATATAGTTTTACATGCATAATTTGTATATAAATACAAAAGAGTAATGAAATGGATAAACAAACATTTTACATCACTCTTTCGCTTTTACTCTCTGTTTTAGACCATGCCAGTGTGGTCCAGCTGGCAGCCTTTGTTTTGTACACCTGTTCTCTGT
>BRDA01042571.1:0-10049 GCA_036984385.1 Crenuchus spilurus
AGTGTAATTTAATATAAAAATATATTTTTTTTTATCAGATTCTGCAGGCACGTTAAAAACATGTATGTTTATACTTGCAGACTAATGTTGTATATGTAACTGCAAGTCAGGCATTTAAAGACTGTGTGGACTGACTGCATAGTTAGAACTAAAGTGAGAGAACATAGGCTTCCTCTCACTGCAGAAAAAGGTTAGTTTCTGATTTATTAATGACCACCAGCTCACATTGACTCTGAAAAGTTGTTTTTAGTTCAAGTAACAGAAACAAATGAGGCACTTTTTGTTTGAATATAAATGGGACACTACAAAGGGAAAGGCAGTAATTGGATTTTTGGGTGGTTTTCTCCTCTAAGTGTCCGCAGTCTGCTTCAGCATGTGTGCTCATTTCTCTCTCTTCTACTCGGTCATGAACCCAGGTACCCCTGTAAAAGACATGTGGCAGGAATGACTTGCCATGAATGTTGTACTTCTGCTTACTCATCTCAGCATGAACAAAATAAATAAATAAAATGGCTCAGTCTCAGCTAAAAAGACAAAGCCTTCTGTGTCCTAAATGTAATAAACGAGTTACTGTTATTGATGCACTTTTACTAAAAGGCTGTATGTCATGTATTCCTGTTTCAGTGACTTGACAAATAGGAGGCAGTAATCACATTAATACTGAGGAAATATTTTAGTTCAGTGATTCTCAACACTGTAGGGCCACTACTTTGCACATTTTAAAGAATTTTTTTCTCCCAACACATGCAATAAAATGAATAAGTTAAAGTAGGAAAACAGCTGCAGAACTCACTGCCAGGAAAAGGTAAGTGTACTGTTTTAAAAAAGCTAATAAAATGTGCTATCATCATTTTAAAAAAAGATGTTTTGGCTTGTTCAGTAGCTCAGCACTGCAGGGCAGTGGTACTCCAGGTGCAAGATCAAGAACCACTGTTTACATCAATGTAGTCAATGCACATTACACAATGGACATTTATTTTAGACTCAGTGAATGAAATGAGGCATCTGGTCAAAACTCAACATCTGGTCAACACTCAAAATATAATTATAAGAGTGGCTTTCCATTACTTTGTAATTTAATGGTGCAAGAGGTAAAAACAGAACTGTTGTGGTTAGAAAATGCAGTGCAATGACACCAGAACAGCCATTAACTTTTTGGTATTTTGGTACTTTTACGTATGTTACTTCAACAAGAATGTCCAAGTTATTTGCAATAGTAAGACAATACAGTGGCTTAGTGGTTAGCATGTTCACCGCTTACTGCTGAGGTCATGGGTTAGAGTCCACATCTGGGCAGAGTTTCCATGTTCTCCCCATGTCTGTGTGAGTTTCCTACGGGCACTCCGGTTTCCTCCCACAGTCCAAAAACATGGAGATCAGGTGAATTGGCTACTCTAAAAATACCCTGGTGTGTGTATGAATGTGTGTGTCTGTGTATGAATGTATGTATATATATATGCCCAGATATGGTTGGCACTCCGTCCTGGGTAAACCCCCGTAGTGCTTGATGCAGTCCTCCAGGTGGACGGTCGCTTCCGGTTGAGAGTTCACAGTATGACTGACTGCCACTTCTTGCCAGTGTGTGTGGTTGAGTGTGTGAATTGTAAAGCGTCCTTGGGTACCTAAAAAGGCATTATAGAAGTGTAACGTAATAATAATAATAATAATAATAATAATAATAATAATAATAATAATAATAATAATAATAATATCATGGCTGTACAGTTGATTTCCTGAACAACAATTACATCTATGGATTAAATTTTCCTTTCAATAAGGATTTCCATTCAGAATAACTAATAGTTCAGAATGAACTTCTGAAATGTAACCTTTTTTTGGACGGCCAAGCATTTAATACAGATAAAGCCTTTTGTCTTTACCTCATCATCTTTTACTGTCAACACAATATTTAACAAAATCTGTCTTTTCTATTTTTTTCTGGGGTCCCACAGGGTTATGTGCTAGGCCCTCTTTTTTATGATCTATCTTTTACCTCTGGCTCAAATTTTAAGAAAATTTAGAAAATGCATCTCAAATGTTTCCACCAAGCTTAATTTTTCTCTTCCCATATTTTTCTCTTTCTGACTGTTTGCTGGAAATTAAATATTGGTTTACACTTAACTATCTGAAACCTAACAGTGATAAAACTGAAGTGCTCCTACAAGATCCTGATTCTTACATTCCAGGCTCTTCACAATTTAGCTCCTCCATATCTCTCAGATCTCCTTCACTCTTATACACCTTCTTGTACTTTCAGATATTCCTCATCTTTGCTTCTCACTATACCTCACATTTGTTCCATCAGATTGGCTAAATTTTTTATCTACAATGCTCCACACCTTTGGAACACTCTACCGCATGATTTACATAATATCCATTCTTTCTCTTCCTTCAAATACAACCTAAAAACATATATTTTTGAACAGTCCTTTCAGAATTTACCCTCTTTTGATATTTTTTAACTATTTATCTCATATTATGATTGACTTTTTTCTGTGTTGTTAAATAAACCTTGTTTTGTATGCTGTTTTATTTCTATATTTTTAAATCATATATGTACGGTGTCCTTGGGTGCCTTAAAAGGCACCTATAAATATTGTTATTATTATTATTATTATTATTATTATTATTATTATTATTATTATTATCATTATTATTAATAATAATAATAATAATAATTTCTTATACTCAACAATTTATTATGACTGTAGAAATGTGCTGCAATATGCACAACAATGCTCAGTGGAGCATTTTAAAGCATATTGCTGTGACGTGTTTATAAAGTGTTTATAAAGCCTTTTTCTCTGTGTTGTTTAATAAACCTTGTTTTGTATGCTGTTTTATTTCTATATTTTTAAATTGTATATGTAAGGTGTCCTTGGGTGCATTAAAAGGCACCTATAAATATTTTATTATTATTATTATTATTATTATTATTATTATTATTTTTTTTTTTTTTTTTTTTTTTTTTTTTTTTTTTAATAATAATAATAATAATAATTTCTTATACTCAACAATTAATTATGACTGTAGAAATGTGCTGAAATATGCACAGCAATGCTCCGTGGAGCATTTTAAAGCATATTGCTGTGACATGTGTTTATAATGTGTATGAAGTCTTTGAGAGCCTCAACAAAAAACATTAAACATGTTAGCCTAGTCAAACAAGGATGTTTTAAATATTGACTGATAAAAAGATATCAGTAGATCAGTCACAGTCAGGTTTTTAAGGCTTTAGTTTGCACATAACCATTTTTCTTTGTATCAGATAATGTTTAGTACTGGATTATAGACATTAGCTATGTAGTCTAAGATAAATTTTGGACTAGATTCATAATCCTCAGTATTACACTTGATATGCATTCAAAAAGTGTGGACATGATCAGTGTTCCAGTCATTTGTTATCCCTGAGGTATTTTCACATGACCTCGAAACCTTAAAGAATGCTAATATACATACTATAGCAAAATACAACTGAATCAGATCAACAGATTTGAAGAAAAGAAACAGAAGTAGCACAATCCTTGTGGGACGACAACGACCTGAAACGGTAACAAAATGTTTCATTGACTAAGGTGACATCATTGCCAAACACATGAAGCCAATTGAATTCTGTATTAATGTACTCTGAAATCCATCTCAGGCCACTCTGCCACCAAACTTGGACAAAAATGATTTATTTTTCTAGGGAAAGCACGGTAGCATCACATCACGTAAATGGTTAAACATACCATGTTTGAATGAAGAAATGTGTTACAGTGATGCTCTTTAATCTTTCAATTTCAATAGATCTGGCAGTGAATGTTATGCCCCTGTTATGCCAACTGTATCTGAAGATGCCTCATATAAGAAGTACTCATAAGGCACCAGATGTGATGTGATGTTAGGAGGAAATAAAGACAATACCAGTTCATGATTTAAAGTGATTTGTCTGCCAAATGAGTGCTTGTTATACAAATATTTCACAGCTATAAACTATAAGCTATACACCAGCCTGTATACTCTTACATATACACATATGTGTATGTATGTGTGGACATTTGCTGACTTCTGACTTTAGGGAAGATAACTCTTCAGTTCGTATCTAAACACACGCACGCACACACATGCACACACCAGGAGGTTTGACAGTGAAGCCTCTACTTGTGAAGGCATAGCTCTAGGGATCTCATCTTGAGGCTCTCAAAGTTCTCTCTCATTCTGTGAGCATGTGTCTCCTGCAGGAGATCCTCCAGACTCCACTCTTTCAGTTGAGCTTTGCTCATACATTGAATGCACATCAGATTTAAACCCACAAAAACATTGTGGCATGCTCGTTATACACAGGGGGTCAGTACAGGAGTGCATGTGGTCACTCCTGCCCGAGGCTGGTCCATACACAACACGTGTCCGCCATAATTAAGGGCACAGGAAGAGAGAGCTGCTGCTTTTCTCCCAATGCACCAAAGACATGCGACTGAAAAAAGAATCCACACAGTGAAGCGCTGGAGGACATCAACCTTCAGCTGTCAAACTCTCATTGAAGTCTAAAGGCATTTGTCTATAAATATCAGAGACAAAATAATCCTAAATGCAGGGCATGCCTAAAGTATCCTTGATGCAAAACAAAGTGAAACAGATTAAAAGACTAGTGCAATTAGATTGCTGTATAATACAAATGTGATAAGTCTTGTACTATAATAAAAAAATGTCGTTTACAATCAATAATGATACATTTTATCATTTATTTTTTGACTAAAATAATATTCTTGAGTGACACAGTAAATTTACCAGCATTAAATCAACACTGTTAAAGTGTTTATTTAACATTGTAAGTGTTACACTTTAACAATAAAACTTTTAACACAGTGTTAATTCAACACTGGCATATTTTATTGTTAACCTAAGATATACTCAAGACTCCAAAATGCTTCCACTGTGTAATAAATAAATACATAAATTAATTAATTGTTTATTGGATCGAATGCTCATTTGTATATTGTAGATTTTTGAAATATCTATGACAGATGTTTATAATGGCCACACCAAAAAAACCAGCAGAATTCAATTATTTGTGAAAACACAGATAATTAATTAGAGTACATCACAACTGAAGAAACATATTAATGTCACTCATACATTAAAAATGTGGAACAGATATCAGATTAAATATTACACACACACACACACACACACACGACTAGATGTGTAGTCTAAACTGTGTGTAATCCTGCAGGGCATACTGTGTGTATTTCCATTCTACCTTTTTTGTTTATAAATTATGACATCCTTCAGTGTCCTGCATCAAAACAGCATAAAAATCTTCAAAGAATGTAAGTAAGGACAATATTCAACATATTATTTACAAACTAAGAATACAGTGAGCACCATGTAGACTTTGCCAATGATAGAATAGATAGTATAATTCTAAAAATATATTTATTATCTCTCTCTCTCTCTCTCTCTCTCTCTCTCTCTCTCTCTCTGTGTGTGTGTGTGTGTGTGCGCGCATGTGTATTTCTGGACATATTTGCGGTCATTAAAATCGTATGAGAAGCCAAATACCTCTAGGGCAGAGTATGGAGCAGCATCACTCTGATTTGAATCTGTGTCTGCAGATTAAAAATAAATTGTGCCTAAAATATTCAGTGGGGCATTATTAGCATGAGCTGACCATTTGGACCCCTAATCCTGGATAGAGGGCTTCAGATGGCTGCAGAGTAGTGCATGTAACATTCTTAAAGTGCATGTCAATGCACAGACAGCTGAGCTACTGAACAAGCCAAAACATCTTTTTTTAAATGATGATAGCACATTTTATTAGCTTTTTTTTTTTAAACAAACAAACAAACAAAAAAAACAGTACACTTACCTTTTCCTGGCAGTGAGCTCTGCAACTGTCTAAGCATCCATCCTGTGATCAACAGATATCAGGAGATGCTCAAACCCTGGTAATGCTACAGTTGTCACAGCGGTCCTTGATAAAGAGGTGCCTAATGACATTATGTGAAAGAATGAGTCACGTCTAGTAGAAGTTAATAGAAGTTAATAAAAATAAATAAATGAATTTTTTTTAACAAAACTTGAGGCATGAGTAGGAATATATTAAATTAAGTATTACATTTTATATTGGAGTTAGTCTTTTAACAGTGAATGCTCTTAAAGATACAATAGATGCACTTCAGTGTGTTTTCTTGTTCAATTACATCATTATAGTGTTTTACACACACACACTCAGGCATGCACACACACACACACACACACACACACACACACACACACAAACCCACCACATACTAATCAGAACCACAGAATTATTGTATGCAAGTTATGTTGCATTCTGCACAGAGGTGGAATGATGCATAGTTAGAACTATTGAGGTAACTGCATTGGTATCATAGTACAATCCATTGTTAAGCAACACATGTTTCCCAAACTGTAGTTCCAACAAATGTGATAAAGTTGTGTAGTTAAAATTACAAATCTCAAGCTACGGTTAGAAACTTTTTTTGGGGAAGACTCAGAGAGCTGAACATTTACATTAGTCTTGCTGTACCAACATTTAGAATGTCAAGTGCTCATTGCTAGCTATGTAACATTAGGCGAACTATGCCCTGCCACTGTTGTGTTTCTCTGGTAAAATGGGTAAAACATGCAGTAGCTATATGTAGCTGGTTCCTGGTTCGGTCCTGTTTCCTTATATGTATGTTTTTTTCCTCAGTGCTTTCCTGTCATGTTTTGTTTTTGGCAATATTTGTCATCATACTTTTTGGCTTAAAAACCCACTAACACAGAGAGCAGTAAGTTTGTTGGCAGAGGAGTGTGGCTTTTATGCCATTTTCAATTATATAGGATGTCTAGGACATCTGCCCACTAGAACAAGGTATTATAATGTAGAAAAAGTGGCAAAGTGTTATCTCGCAGAAGACAACATATAAATCTTTACAGCTCTTTAATATTTACATTTTAATATTTACACTTACTTTTGTTTCTATTAATAATCACTAAGAGTTGAAATTATAGATATTTTTTTATCAAAAATTAAAATTTAATTTTTAAAATAATACAAAAATAAAATAAAGTTCAGGTCACTATAAGCTAAAAACCATTCATTCATTCACAGTATGGCATTTTGTATATATGGCAGTATGGTACAGTGCCTTATATTGCCAGTCTGATTTGTGTGCTGTGCAGAAAACAGAAATGCCTGCTGTGTGAAACGCTGCCAATGCTTACTTGGACTTGGCTCAAAACATGAAAGTACACACATGAAAAGGGATTTAAAGCAATAGATTATGAACACACAATATTAAAGCTGTAATGTAAAGGCATCACTCTTACAAAGCTTTAAGCCAACAGATTTCTTCAAAGATGTAAGATCTAAGAGCATATTTGATCTAAAAGTGTTTATTCACACTTTGTGATGTTGTTGTACAAAGGATGTCTGGAATGTACTGATTATTTGCTTAGTGGGAGCCAGATATCATACACAGCTAAAGATCCTCTTTCAGTGGAAAAAGTGAAATAATTCCACTTGAAAACACTCAAATACATGCGCACACAATTTAAAACACATAAAAAGGGCTTAAATTCAGTGTGAAATTGTCTAGTCATGCATAAACAAATGACTTATATTTTATTTTAATGATGCTTTACATTATATTAATTGCCCATGTGTTTTCTAATATTTTCCATATTCAGCAATCCTCTTTCTGGGGAAGAGAGGGTTCCCCTACAGTCAATTGTCTACTAGGGCAGGGGTATCATTTTAAATATTTCATAGCAATAAAAACAATATGCAAAACTATGTTAGATAGCAAATACAAAAACATGTATTCTACTGCATCTCCAAAATTATAATGTTGTGAAAATAGTTAATAATTTAATTTAATTTATTCATTTATAATTTAAATTCAAAAAGGTAAATTGCCACAGAGTATATTAATTACACATAAGGTGACATATTTCAAGACATTTTTTAAATGTTGATGCTGTTTGATTTGCATGAGCTATAAGCCATACTGATCAACAATGAAATGAAAAAAAATGGTTTGGAATATGTCAAGTTATGTAGTGAATAAAAAAAACACAGTTTACACTTTCTTGTATTAAAATTTGGAACTTTTTATCATCATATCATTTTTTTTACTTGCGATATACAGTGGCATGAAAAGGTTCGGACACCCTTGTTCAAGATTACTGTTACCTTTAATAGTTAAGCAGTTTGAAGATGAAATGACCTCCAAAAGTCAAGGATAAAACACACTTATCTACATTTTAAGCAAAATCTGTGTATTATTTTGGTTTTGTACAATTTTAGAGGGAAAAAAAGAAAGCACTATCTTGCAAAAGTATAAGAACGCTGGGAGATTTGAGTACACAGATATCTTTGACCAAGGACTCAGACCTTCATTAGCTAGTTAGGGATATGGCTTGTTCCCAATCACCATTGGCACAGGCCAGGTGATGCAAATTTCAAAGCTTTATAAATACCCAGACTCCTCAAACCTTATCACAAAAATCAGCAGCCATGGGTTGTTCTAAGCAGCTGCCTAGCACTCTGAAAATGAAAATGGTTAAGGCCCATAAAGCAGGAGAAGGTTATAAGAAGACAGCAAAGTGTTTCAGGTTGCCATTTCCTCAGATTGAAATGTTACAAATACAGTGGTAGCCCTACTTACAAGTTTAATCCGTGCAGGAGCCGAGCTCGTTAGCTGGTTTGCTCATTAGCTGGTTTGCTCGTTAGCTGGATGCATTTTCCTCATAAGAATACATGTAAAACTGATTCATCCGTGTCAGCTGGCCAATATACAGTATACTTTAATATGCTAAATAATGTGTTTATATGGGTTTTTTAAAACATAATCGAGACGACGACGACGCTCGTGTAGGCTGGCGGCTAAGGAGGACAGGAGGACGGGCGTACGTGTATGGCATGGTTACACTTATCATATGAAAAGTAAAAGTAAAATTTATCTAACTTTCTTGTTCACTACCTTTTGCTACCTTAGCATCGCTTTCACTTTTACTGGACAGCGGTCAAAGGTATTGACTGACCTCTTGTTCTATGGTAGCACCTAGGGGATGCTACAACCACAGCGCCCCTAGCGGTTGGCATACTTGAAGAAATTTACGCTACTCGTTACTTGGAATTTTACTCGTTGCCTGGAACAAAAATATTCAGAGATCTCGACTCGTTACCTGGAATACTCGTTAGTAGGGATGCTCGTAAGTAGGGTTACCACTGTAAATTGCTTTTAATAGGAACAGTAGAGGTTAAGATAAGAAAATGTTTCAGAGACAGCTGCTTGTAGGATTGCTAGAAAAGCAAATATTGGTTTGCAATATTTGTCAGAGCTTGCACAGCATTTCATAAAAATAACACCTCTCCAACCACTAAGCATGGGGGTGGACCAATCATGCTTTGGGGTTGTGTTGCACCCAATGGCACGGGGAACATTTAATGGTTTAGAGGAAAGACTGGAATGACATTTCATCTAAGATCTAGCAAACTTAACACCATCTGTAAAAAGCTGGAGTTGAACAAAGGATGGCTTCTACAAATGGATAATGATCCTAAACACACCTTCAGGCCCTTTTCATTCTTTGTCATTTTGAAAATGTAAAATATGAAAATAAAGTGTTTTTGCTTAAAATGCAAAGGAATCTTTAAATGTATGCCTTTTGGAGATGATTTCATCTTCAATTTGCTTAACTGTTTACAGTAACATTTGGATGCCACTGTGTATATTATAAATATATATAGCATGTGTACAGTACCATTATCAGTTATATTTTAGAGCAGTAAAACTGGTTTCAGTATCAGCTACAAAATGTTATTATTTGAGCCCTGATAGAGATCAGTTTATATTGTAAGTACAATGAAAGCATAAAGCTAGAAGATAAATCATGCAAAGTAAAAAGATGGTTTGTCTCAATACCTAGTGAGGGTGTCTAACTAGTGAGAGTAGCATAGGTGTCCCCCCTTCTTCTTACAACACTCAACAGATGTCTGGGGACAGAGGAGACCAGTTTCTCAAGTTTAGAAATAGGAATGCTCTCCCATTCAT
>BRDA01042577.1:0-21329 GCA_036984385.1 Crenuchus spilurus
TCCATTGCTCACACCTAGAGCTTCAGTCAGTTTGCACTGTTTTCTATATAATTACGGGATAATCAGCCTTGGGAAGTAATAAGCCTGGGTAGAAGAGTTTGTGTTGAGCTCTTGAAGCCAAGAACCATTCAACTATTTTTTAAAGAATATGGACATACACCAATAATGGTTTGTTCATTAAGACTGCACAGCATGAAAACCTTTTTTGATTTAATGGCAATGTTTTATAAAAACATCTTTGCTGCAAAAACAGGGTTTCTCATTTCATTTTTATTAGGCTGTTTCCTGCTGCTCTGGATGGTGCAGTAGCAGCCCTGTCTAGCCATTGATCTTTCATCAGGCCACAGAGTGGACTGGATCCGATGAGCAGTTTGCTTTTTTATGGCAGCTTGCTGGAGCCTGCCTATGATTGTTCCCAGTTTCCTCAGATTGTTTCTCCTGCAGTGCGGGAGCAGTGCCTTGCGCACTCCGAAGGTAAGGTGGAGGACTGCAGACACTTCAGGGAGCACGTAACAGCCATACACCATGGGTAGGTGGACAATAGAATTTGCGTGTTTAGGATATAAGATGAATAAGGAGTTTTCTTGTTTGTGTTTTTGTCTTGGCATGGTATGTTGCCTGAGACACACGTGAAATAAGTTGATTACAGTAAGCTCTTTAGTGGCCAGCAACAGGATTTTGTCAAAATGAATTGTGTATGTGTGTCCATTATATGCACATATATCCTACATTTGAATACTTCATTATGTAGTTGCAGTTTTGTTTTGTATTTTTTATTTTAAATTGTTTTGATCACTACAGAATGTGATACAATAATATGAATTCACTCATAACCACTTAAATCAGTTTGTATGAATTGAAGAAAATCAACATTATTTCAGCTGTGAATGTTTGTGAATGTCCAAATATTTGCTTATTCTTTTGGTGATAGTTGCTCTCTTAGCTGGGCAGAGGTCTTGACTCAGGCCATTGGATCACTTTTCACTGGAACTTGAATATTTCATGCAGCAAGTCATAGAGCAGACACACAGATGGGCTCAACAAATGGCAAAGTTACATGTCCATAACTCGCAAACCACCACCACCCCTCCCCTCACCCAAAGGGACAAGCTTCAAGAATGATGTCTGGCTCATGTTTCTGATCACACCAACCATGTGGTTTATGTAACCTCCTGACACTGAGAAGGTCCTCTGCACAGAAGCAGTAAATTCAAATGTCCTCATTGCTACTACTATGATGGCAAGAGACATAATTAAATTCAATGTTTCGGAATGGACAAGGGGTAGGACATGGTATGAGCAGCTGTCTAGGAAAACTTAAATAAACATCACCACTTGAGCAAAAGTCATCATTATATTATAGGCTATAATTAACTCAGTTAGGCCAGCTGCCTATTGCCTGGTGTGATGTAATCTATGAAAAAAGAATCTGAATGATCTGTTTAAAACAAAAAAAAAGAATGATATAAAATGTCAAAATATTCCATTTTTGAAGCTTTAAACATTAAACTAATTATATAATAGTCAACTTAACTGTAAGTTACCCTAACCTGACCGTAACCCCTAAACCTATCCTCAACCCAAACCTAACCCTAACCCTATAGTCCTAACGCTGATGATAGTCCTAAATCTAACCCTAAAAGTTAATAATGTGACCTTCTGTAGATAACATGTAGATGGTAACATTTTATAATACTGTACAGCCCAATATTGTAGTGTAGCTTCCTGTAAGTTACAGTGTAATTTCATAGAACTTACAAATGTTACTTCCATTTAAGAGTCAGTACATATAAAATACTGGCTCCTGCTGGTACTTAAATGTAGGTCCAGCTGAAGAAAACAAAACTGTATCCTACATTACACCGAATAGAGTCTTAAGTCTTAATTAATAACTGGGTGTGAACTGGAAAAAAACTATTGTGCTGTATTTTACACACCTGTCATTTTGAGTGACTATGCTTCACACACTTGATCTTGGGAAAAGTGTTAGAAAGAAACGATGTGCCCAAATATATGTAGATATTTTCCCACCTCAAATGTAATTAAACAGTTTTGCAGTCCACATGCTTCAAGGAACTATAGAGACTACATTTGCTAATAAATACTAGAATGTAATAGTCAGAAAAAAAATCTTAATAGTCAGAAAAATACTTTTTCTGTGAAAAATGCATCCCCAAAACTTTTCTCAAACCACATCCAGATCTTAAGTAAAGTAACATAAGCTTGTCAGTGCTACTGTGTCTACATTTAAGTAACAGTAATGATTAATTATTTTATGTTCAAAGATTAATTTGGGGCAAGCAACACTGTAAGTTCTGGGAAATTACAATTAAAATTAGAAAAAGCTACACTTTAAAACTGAGTTGTATTATAATTGTTACCAAGTAGATTATCTATGTTGGCAATAGCAGTCTATTCAAATAAAGTGGGGCCTAAAATACTCACAAAGGGAGTAAATAAGTACAGTAATGACTGGGTTAACCAAAGAGCTGCTGTATGTAATGGCTTCTGTATACAAAGCTCAGTAGAAGAATTTGCTCATGAAAATTAAGCAATGCTTCATTCAAAATGTTTATTGATTCACCTAATGCCATTCTCTAACAGATATCTCAGTTTTAAAATGCTTATTTTTCTGTTTATAAATCTGTTAAAGAGCACTGGTGCAGTCCTGTAAAGCTAAATGAGTGCTTATTTTCTCAGACTGCAGTTTACAGCGTTCAATCCCAAAGGCGTTGACTTTTTACAAGAAAAAGCTCGAGCAAGAGCTCTGCAGCTACGTCATAGCAATATTACATATAATATGTGAGACAGTAACAGGTATATTTACACTTATGAGTTGTAATTAAAATATTAAAATCACACAGAAGTTCGTTCTTCCTAGTGTGCACCATTGTATTTTTTTTCTTGCGAATCAGACATTAATATCAGCAACTCTGTTTAAAATACCATATGCAGTAGTTATGTAGATACATCTGAGTGTAGACAGGAGTGCTTTCAATGCATCACTATCATAATCTGTAGCTACGGTCAACAACAACAATAATATAGACAGTGCGTCTTATCAAAAACACTAATCTAAGATTCATCAGAGCATCAGTATTCCCCAGACCTTCTTGATAAGCTTGTCTATTCTCTCTGGATTGGTCTCCATACAATGTCTTCCAAATCCAACAAGCAGAAATTAATTTAGCATCGATGTCCCTCGCCGGATTCGACAACAAATCTCATTTGGTGTTGTTTTTTTTCCTCATCCTTTTTCCTAATGTTTTTATTGGAGGCACTGGACCTGGGCATTGTCAGTCAGGCAGGCCTCTTTTGAGAATCAGTGCTTTCTTTGTGTTCTCTCAGTCTGCTCCTGTATATCCCCTTTGGCCTCTTTTGAGATTAATACTTTCCACTTTTAATCTAAAGGTTGTGTATGCAAATCGATGAATGACTAAATTAAGTCAAGATATGGAGATATGGAACACAACTGAGTGAGTGAGTGAGTGAGAATGAATGAATGAATGATATAAACCACAAAACTAGATTTCTAAACTAAAAATGTCTCATTGCGCTCCGAAACGCAACATGGGAGTTAAATAGAATCAATGTATAATGTATCTAAATTTTGGACTCATCAGCACCTTTTATGGATATAACACCTGAACACACCCTTGATATTCTTTCTACAATAGACATCAGACGGTCCTTCCCAAATCTGCATAAATATGTGGCATTTGTAGGTTTGCTTTGTTTTTCTCTTCATCTCAAATCAGCTGGATGGGGTTTAAGTCTGGAGACTGTGCTGCCACTCCATGTTTTCAATATGACCATCTTTATGACATTATCTTGCTGTGGGATGAACCCCTGACTAACTAGGCGCATACCAGAAACGTTCTAAAACTTTTGACCGCTAGTGTAGGAAACGTCAGTAAAAGGTCAAAGGAAGGTGAATGTCAACCGTTCAGCAGAATGTTGGCACACATGAGACACATCAGTACAGGAAAAGTCAGTGTTTCAACAAATGAGAGAGAAACTTGTTGGTGCATTATAAGGACTGTTAGACTTCAGAGACTTCCACACTGCCGATTACACGACAACGTGAGTTATGCTCTCACACAGCATAAATGCTTCTGAAGGCACCCGGGAAAGTGTAGTGTTGCGCACTGCTCTTCAGCACAGTAAACATACCAGCAAAACTTCCACTAGTGCTTCATTTAGACACAATCAACTGCTGAGACTGCTTCTGCAAACTTATTTATATTGCCCAAATGCTGATTCAGTAGCAACAAAATTAAATTTATTTTGGAATGTGAAGTGTCAAGTGTCGCAATAGCGAACTCAGATCAAACTGAAATATGTGATATTTTAATTATTTACATTTTTTTACATTTTAACTTAACAAAACTTGAATTACCATCTGATTGCATCTGCTAACTGGCTTAGTTAATTAGAATCATATTTATTTATTTATCTATCTATTCTTTTTTACGTCATATCGTAGGCCTACTGACAGAGACGTCAAATTAATCAGTTTTTTTTAGCAAATACTGAACTCCTGCAGGATTACACGTGAGCTGTGTAATGGGTTAATGGCCTGTCCGTGTCCATTTTAATCCCCCTAATTGTTTTCACTGCGTCAGAGTATTTGAGGCCTGACCCCTCACCGACCCCCCTGAAAGAACACCTGACCATCTGCAGGGTCCAGACGTCTCTATGACTGCTATAGACCGCATGGATTAAGTTCTTTACATTGTATTAATATATTTGTGTGAAGATTTAGAAGCGAATCATGAAGAAATGCCACCATGTACACGTGACGTATCCGAGAGATTTACTGCGGTTATCGGAAGGCGGAGAGCTGCTTCTTCATGTTGTGTTGGACGAAAGGATGAAATATCTTTCTGCAATTAAATTACAGTGAAAATTCCTCCATTAGTGGTGTCTGCACAGACACGTAACCTAATAAGAACTCATAATCAATCGGTGCAGAAGCCCTCTCTGCTCCTTCACTTCAAGCAATATGTTTATTTACCCTCCAGTTCACATCAGAAAAATAACACTGTTTTCCCTCTCGTAGCTGAACAGTACTTCCAACAAACAGTCAAAACAAAAAATGTAAAATGTCAAAGAGACAAGAATTTAGTGCAAACATTTTACACCAGAATGTATTTGAACTGTAATTCTCACAAACAACAAAGACAAATGCCCGAAAAAAGACCATCCGCTAAAACAAGTCAAAACACCTATAATACAAAATAAGAGCTCAGTGTGTTTCCTCAGCAACACTGCGCTTATCTACAACTAATAACACTAGTAAGCACAGTCTAAATAAAAACGGGTACATGTAATAAATATATCTGGTGTAAGTGACGTAATCACATACGTTAGAGCTGCAATCTCTAATAAGTCAACAATGAACGGTCCAAACGGTCCAAATAGTGCAGGTTTTGCACGTTGTCTG
Source organism: Crenuchus spilurus (assembly GCA_036984385.1). Taxonomy (NCBI): domain Eukaryota; kingdom Metazoa; phylum Chordata; class Actinopteri; order Characiformes; family Crenuchidae; genus Crenuchus; species Crenuchus spilurus. The sequence goes on from BRDA01042577.1 coordinate 5,447, forward strand.
CATCTCGGTGATATTCAAATATTCCAGTTATAAGATTTTTACATTAATAATGTACATCAGCCTTTCAGGTCGTCCTTTAAAATGCTTGTGAGTTTGGGGGGAGACTGGCGCTGGACCTGAACGTGGTGACCCGCAGCGGGTTCAGCTCAAAACCGCCACACGTTCGCTGCTCGCGCCGTGGGGCGGAGACGAAGGAGGAGGAAGAGAGAAAGAGAAAGAGAGAGAGAGAGAGAGACAGAGAGAGACAGAGAGACAGAAAGATTTTTACTTCAATCTATCTATCTATCTATCTATCTATCTATCTATCTGTCTATCTGTCTGTCTGTCTGTCTGTCTGTCTGTCTGTCTCTGTCTGTCTGTCTGTCTGTCTGTCTGTCTGTCTGTCTGTCTGTCTAAAGAGGGAGTGAGAGCGGTTTGCTGGTCTTCTTCAGCGCGTTTAATCCGGATTTAGAGCGAAAGTGGCTCGCAGGTTCCAGACAACCTGGCTCCAGTATGCTACGAGGCTGAGTGTTTAGGCACGGGCAGGTGTAAATCTTTTTGACAGTCTTTAGGCTACTTTTCACTCGGGTTTGTTTGAATTGAGGTGAGCTCTGGTTGAAAAAATAAATAAATAAATAAATAAATAAATAAATAAATAGATAAATAAATAATAATAATAATAATAATAATAATAATAATAATAATAATAATAATAATAATAATAATGAGCTCAAATTTGACGTTTGGTCATTGTGCCTTTAATAATCAACATATGTCAACATTGCACTTTGTCTGTTTTGAGGTGTTACAGTGTTCATATCTGAATGTTATTATTTTAAGTTAAACGCACAGCCTGAACTATTTTAAGAATGAGAATAATAATAATAATAATAATAATAATAATAATAATAATAAGCAACAGGTTGGATTGTAAACTAAAGAAAAAGTACAGGAATAATTAACAAGTCCGCAACAGATTTAACCCCTTATGTTTCAGACTCACTTTTTATATCAACAAACTAATTCGTCCTCTTTACCAAACCATGTGAGTAAAATCCCACAAACGCTTCCAGCGGTGTGTATTTCTGCAAGTTTTCCTCTTGGGGGGTGTTAGTAAAAGAAAGAGCTATTTTGCGCAAGACTAGGGGAAAGTATGCGGGTTTGTGCCACTTTTGATTAGGACTGTCTCCCAAAAGTTGACTAGAGAAGTGAGCTAATGAGGTCCTGTGATAACGCGGGGCTCCTTTAAGTTTTTCCCATGAACCGGAGCTGTCGCCAGTTCCCAAAGGACACTGTACACAGGCACCACGCTACTCACTTCTCATTTGGCACACACAAAAGCTGATCCACCCCAAATCCCCCACTAACAAACCTGAAGGGGGGTTGCCGAGGGGAGAGGGGGGGCAAACCGTATAATGTTCAAACTTATTCATTTCGCGACTAATTAACTGGAACTGGAATACCACCTTCTTTATTTGATACAGTGACCAATTCATTTTCTATGTATGTCAAAAGGTCTCCAGGTCATAGTCGGTCGCCATAGTCGGAGCATTTGTAAAGGTCTGCAGTTCCGGTGTGGGCCATGGCTCTTATTAGATCCATGACCCCAGCGATGAAAGGTTATGAGCTTTTCACTGCATTGGTCTGAAAACCAAGATGTTTCCTAATCGTTTTGTAATTGCGCGGATGAATGGAGCATTTGCGTGTGTCGCTCCAATTGGCCGAAAACTGGGAGAGTTGCGATGGACTTTGGGAGTTATGACTTGGTGGATGGTCAAGCAGATTACCTACTTCCTAAACACCAAAACAAACCGAATCTTGTGAACAGGTCAGAAAAAAGGTAGCTGTACATTTTGTCCTCTATACAGATTTATACATTTACAACAGTTTTCTGTGTACCTTATGGTCACTACATTATATATATTATCTTATTACATATTTTTATATTATATCCTTTTTCTATATTGTAAATAAATACTGAAGGAACACATAAAGAATCGTGTAGTAACTTAAAAGTGTTAAACCAAAATATGTTATAGATTTTAGATTCTTAAAAGCAGGCTCAAAACTAATGGTCTCAAACACATTAAGAGGGCAAGAAATGCAAGCCATGAACTCTTGATAAGGCACAGCTGTTAACTGAAAGCCATACCAGGTGACTACCTAATAAAGCTGACTGAGAAAATGCAAAGAAATCTGGCATAAGCAAGAGATGCCTACTTTGAAGAATGTAAAATATAAAACATATTCTGGTTTGTTTAACACTTGTTTGTTTACTGAATAATTCCATATATATTTCTACATAGTTTGGATGACTTTAGTAGTAATCTAAAATGCAGACTATTTTTAAATAATGAATGTCCAAAAGGCGTGTCCAAACATTTGACTGGTACTGTATATAACTTAAAAACGTACTTGATAAAAAACAGAGTAACTTACTAAACATTATGCAACTAAGTTGTCAGCAAAATAGCTGAAGTTTGTTAGGTGCTATTTTGATCTAAAATAAAGTTCTGTCACATTTATAACCAAATGTAAAGAGTGTAGATCGTCAACACAATAGTGTTAATATTAAACAAATAAATAGCTACAAGTTACTACTCCATTGCCTTTCACTTATTCAGTGCAACCAAAACTACTGATAAATCAAGAAGGTCCAAAAAGATCTTGAAGTATCATGAAAGAATATGCCAGAAAGTTGTGGGACACTTCCATCCGTTATTAATTTGGACTACTGTCTGGAAAAATGTTGGAGGCATAAAGAATGGACATCCAAATACTGAGTAAAAAAGTGAAAGCAAAAAGAATTCCAAACTGGAAGAGTACAGTAAGGATAGACCTGCTCTGTATTTTCCTAAAACTTTCAGTCTTTTGGGCGACTTTACAGGAGACTTGTGTTTATATTTACCACTTGAAAAATTCAGGTGCTGAAAAAAGCTCCAGCCAACCAGACTCAGCCGAAACTCCAGCACCACCCCCACCACCACCACCATCCTCTATGTCTGCACAACGCCTTTATGCAAAACATCTGTGGGAATTTCAGTGAATGAAAGTTGCTGCCAACCGCATCTTGCTCGCTCTTATTTTCCTGCACTGAACTGTACTGCTAAACGTTTCAAATATCACTGGACAACTTTATACGCAACCACACACGAACCAGGCATATAATAACAAAGTCTAAGCCCAGAGGTCGCTCACGATTGATATAGTCTAAAAAAGGTAAATAAAAATACTGACATTTCAATGAAAACAGATCATGGTAGAACTGTTGATGATTTGCCGTGACATGACAGACCGGTAACTTAAGAATGTTAGACTATAAACTTTCAGCAAAACCATTTGTTATTAAACTGAATAAAACATCGATTTGGGCAATTTAACAAAAAAAAGTTGACAGTATGTGTGTTGTGGTCACAGATGGACTAGAAATGCTTTACCAGCCCTGAAATACGGGATACGATACAAAAAAATCCTGGAACATAATTTGAGGACAAAACATCATTTGTTTTTGTTGCATATTAATCATTGGTCCAACATTAAATGCCATATGAAACGGGCCTTTAAAGTTAGAACATACATAATACTAGACCCTAGTACCTAAACCAAATAATACAAGAAAGTTCATCAGCATTCTTATCAGCTTTACTTAAAACTATATAAAAAGCAATAGTTATATTTCTTAGAGATTCAGCAGCTAGCAACTTTTGCAGAAAAGTAACTTAAACTAACAAATGTAGCATTTGATAACATAGATAAAATAGCCAAAAGGTGATTCATAGGTTCAGTAATAATAGCTGACTTGGAGAGCTATACAATTTGGTTTGTGATTACATTTAGCTGTTTATGTGTTTCCACATTTTTATGATTGCATTATATTTACTACTGAAAATAAGGCTCACTTCAGCCTACTTGGGACTCCAGTGTACTGTGTGTAGCATGCCCAACTCTGTCCCACTGCCAGGTCATATGGCCTCCAGACAAGGAAACAACTAGAGGCCCAATATTTTCTCTTAAAACGAATAAAGGGGCAATTGGCACTGTGAACAAGTTTGCAGTATTAAGTCATTACCTGGAACAGTATAAGGGTCTGCTGCTCCTCCAATTGAATGCAGACTAAATGTAGTATGATCCTCTATCCCTCATAATAAACATAGCCATTTGAACCCAAATTCTACAGCATATGGAATGGAAGTACACAATTAGCAGACAAAAATGCACCACTGTGTATACTTGCTCTTATATTTAGGGTTACTATATGCTAAAAATGAACTCCAGATCTTAGTGTTTTGGTTCATGTAACGTACAAGTTCTGATATACTTAGAGTGCTGAGATCAAACAACATTGTCAAATTACAGTATCTACATCCTGAATTGGTGATGCTGATGATGGAAACACTTTGATATTGGGCAAAATGATCCAAAGAGAGAAAACATCAGTAAGACTTTGCATGGTCAAAGTTTGGACTCTTTTGTTAACAGAACTATACCTTTTGTATATTCCAACACACCAGCCGATAAATCTGTCTTTAAAAATGCCACAGTCTCCTTCATGGCCTGTTTCAAGTCTCCATTTCAAAGGTGTCTGTCTCCACATAAAATACCACTGTAATTCAAGATGCCTCTAGAACATATTAAGGGATATAGGAGCGCCCTCTTATTCTGGCATATGCCACTTTCTGGACTTTAGCAGAAGTTTAGCAAAAAAACAAAAAGCTAACACCAAAAACACATTCTGCAGCCTTTATTAGGCAACAAATATAATAATATAATATACAATAAAAATTTGGACTAGCAGACTGAGGAACAGTTTCTTTCCCAGAGATGTTACATCCATCACTCCCTCTGCACATCCAAATCCAAATTAGTGCTTTTCATTTATATCTTTTAATATTTCTCTCTTGCAACTATGCACCACCAATCTTGTACTGCTGCTATTATTATTACTTTATTTAATCTTATCAAACTAATTTGCTGTTACTGTGTGTGATATTGATACACTATATGCTATACTGCACTATACTATATTACTACCATTACAACATAACTATTCACTTTACTATCTGTTTACTTTTCTGTTGCTGTTATCACTATATATCATATACTATATATACCAGTGTTTTATATTATACTGTATTATTATTATTATTATTATTATTATTATTATTATTATTATTATTATTATTATTATTATTAGTGTGTGTTGTATATTAGTATTGTATATATTGTATTATACTTGAAATGCCCATGAAATTAGACTGAGATATCTTAAAAAACTTGTCAATGTGATCAATACTAATGTCAACATGTTGGGCTATTGAGCCCCATTAATTGCTGCAAAATTTGGTACAATTTCCATAAAGGGGCAATTTTCATACTTGCAAGAGGTTTTCATTTTGCAAGACCTTCTCCACATAAAAGACATTTCAAATAATGCTTTAAAAATAAATAACTTGACATTAAGATATATTTTAACTAACATTCAGCTGGGATAATAATAATTGTACATTAATTCAAATATACTAATTCTTATACTGCAGGTAAAAGAACAACTATGCTTAATTAACTCAAGTCAACCATAAGTATAAGAGTGCCTTCCCATGTACATCTCTAAGATCTCAATGGCTCGCTTTGAAAAGAAGTCAATGAGCACATCCCCTAATTAACTAAAATAGTTTTCATCAATACTTGTAACAACTCATTGCCCAAACTGATGAAAGTGTGGGAGAGCTCAAATAAAAATGACAGACAAGTCTGGATCATTGGCAGGTAAAGTGAATCATGTTGCATGCAGTACTGAAGACAGCTTCACTGCAAAGTCTCCATTTACATTTGAAACGCCCATTAATCAGTATCTAATTATTGATATGCCTTAAGTAAAGCAGATGCTGGTAGGGCTAAGCACTCACAAAGCGTCTGTCATTACAATCTCTTACAGACAAGAGGATGAAGTGTATGTCAATGTGGGGTGTACACACATGTCAGAATGTACATGTATGACTTCACAAAGACCATAACTCATATGCTGTACTTTATTGACCCACACATTCTCTTATGTCAAGTATGATGCTTTCTGATCATTCATTTATCCTGCAGTTCATTACTCATGGGTGCATAGTCTTCTTGCATTAGTCACTGTTATTTAGAATTATGCAAACTAATTGAACTGGTGAGAAATGATCAGTTCATTGAGAACTTAAACTGAGACTGCTGGAGCATGGGGTTCTGACTGATCGATTTGCTGAGTACAAATGGATGTTAAATATCCAAATAATATGCTGAATTAAAGTGACTGTTGATGTGTGAACTGTTTGGTTACTGAGACAAGTCCTTCCAGGTCTTGTGTTCTGGTTAATCAAAGAATTATGATAACTCTTGAGTGTTAATGCGAGGATGAAAATATAAGTCTATAAACTATAAATGTAACAATTTCCACAATTGTAACAGACTGAATTCCCAGATATATTACAGCCTAATACTTGTTAGCAATACTATTTATAAGTTGACTTAGAATTTGACAGATGGGTATTAAAACAGTAAAGGACATTTTAGCTCAGAAATTAGTATGGGATACTAAACATTATTAACAACTGTGCTGATATTACCCAAACTGTCCATTTTACCAAATTTTGAAGTATTGAGAATTCTGGGAGCATTTGTTTTCCATAAGCCTATTATTAAAGCAGATATATTGACCATTGACAAACAGTTCTCATCAATCAGCCATGTTCAGCTCGGTTTTTTATGACCACTCAGAGTCCTGAGAGCACTAACCCTGTAAAACTTTAGACAGTGTATTGACCGCTCTCTGAAGGTTGCTTACTTAATTAAGCCTGGTAGATTCTGGAAATGAAAGGGTGCCACTATGTCAACACACTGCTTCCTCCTGCTTAATTGGAATGTACTGCTAATAGGTCTAGATGTTTAAAGAATACTCATGAAATTCGAAATGGGCTTCAGGTCAGACACAAACCCAGAAGGTTATATTTAACATCATAACCAGTGGTCAAGTTTGCACCTGGGTTGACTTCTGAGGAAGTCCTCGAAGTTAACTGCAACTCCTATCTAATTGTATTTTAATATGAATTTCCAACTGTCATATTTTAAATTAAATAAATTTATTACTCTTTACAATTTGTACAAATCTCCATACCAACATTCTGTAACTGAAAATGTAGTGAACTCAAAATTCAAAAGATGAACTTCATACCTGCCCTTCTATAATCAGGGCAAATTCAGTACAACGAAGAGAGGGAGCCAGCTTCAGTAGACCACTTACTGGACAAAGATTATTAGTTCAGGTCTTAGTAGCGGTCGGGTTTAGTGACGTCACATAATGAAGTCAGCTTTTTTACTGTCCAGCTAAAGCGACGAGCCGCTACCAACTGTTATTTACGTGTAAATGAATCCCGCCATGTGCGCTCGTCTCCACTGTTAAACAGACATGGCATGAACACACAACCTAACCTCAGCTTGAGTTTGTATACAGTTACTGCGTACTGGTCCGAACAGCATCTGTGACAGTCTAACTGTGGATCTGAGCTGTTCGTAAGACCTTGGTCGAAATATTATTAAGAATAGGCTAATATAATGGGTGGGACGTGTCTCCCAGGACATTTTTCTTCTTTATTTCCAATTCATGAGTGAGCTCAATTTCACTATTCACAAATACAGTAACAAGCACTGATTTCCATCACAATAATCAGTATTTTCTTGAACGGCTGCCCAAAGTAGGGCTGGACTGCGGATCAAAATGTGGCCATAAATCAGTAATTTGTGTACATGGCAGTGTGTGACACAATGTACAAGATCTGCTGTTCTCAAACGCGTGCACATACAAAGCAAGAAGAAGAACGACTAAGTTGGTTTTGATGATGATTATTATTGTTATTTTAAACAATAATAATAATAATAATAATAATAATAATAATAATAATAATAATAATAAATGAAATAGGTGCCCAATGATATTTCTACGTGTTGCTTCTGAATCAAGCAAATGACAACAAAAAAACAGAACTGAAACGTTCAATCATTACTTGTCATTGTGTGGAAAATATGTCATCATCCCTCACGCAAACACGCACAACAAGTACACGCAAACACTCCCCGTGCATTTCTGTTTATTAATAGAAACGAATTTGCATTAGTTACACCAAAATTGTTGATAGTAAGTCTGATTTTGGTTGTTAGCGTGTACGTTCCGCAGTTGTAAGCTCAGTAGCCTAATCTGCCTAATCGGACATTACTCATCAGGTCAGTCTTTGTCAAATGAAATGTAAGTTTATAAAAATAATTTTCTCAAAAAGGGCCTCCAGTCGTGGCGTTGCAGACAGTGATCTCTTACAAGCGAGGCTTTGCTTGGATTTGCTTTTTTCGTCTCTCTCTCTCCTCCCGCTGGCTTCCACACCCCGTCCCCGCACTCCCTCCGTCCCTAATGACGTCGCCGCCGTTCACACGCAACGCAGCGAGGCAGCGCCGTTGCCGCGGCGGCCGCGGACTTTCTAGACACCTTTTTATAAGTCTGAAGTCTTCTCCCCTCCACCCGACCTGTTAAAACCACGCCTACAGAGGCCCACAATTGGTCCCGAAAGCGTCAAAGAGCCAATCAACGCGAGGCGAGCGTCCCCGAGACGCGTCGACACGTCCGCGCCGCCGCGAGCTTTATGGAGTTCAGAAGAAGCGGCGGGAGCGTCTCGTGTGCTGCTGGGAGCTCGCCTCGCCTCGCGCTCCCCATACGGAAATGTGCGTGCGTGCGGAGCGGCCAAGAAGGAGAGGGTGTCCGCGCGCGTGAAAAGTGCACGCCTCGAACGGGAATTATCAACACGTCTCAGTCTCTCGAGGAGATCCCAGCGAAGAAGAATGTCGAGTCTGAACTGGAACGGACGTCATGCAGAAATGCACTGAGTCGCGTGATCGCTTTCATTTCGTTTTCTTTCGCCTTGTTTTGACTAAAAGTGCTGCACACGCGCGCGCGCCGACGCCTTCGAAGACAAACTGAACACGAGCGCCAGTGAAGATTTCGATTAATGGATGATGGCCTTTTGTCATTTTCTCTTGCAGCCACTTTGGGGGAACCTGTCTAACGAATAAAGCAAAAACCTGCGTGTTTACTGAGTCAGTGGATGCTTATCGAGTTGGATTTTTGTGGGACTTCTGAAAACTGGATAAAGAATCTGACCGGCCAGCAACTTAGCAAAAAAGCAGAAGCCGTTCCTTTCTAGGCACAACGTATCTACGAGCTGGCTTTGAATGAGCTTCCTGATGAGAGATCCAGTCATACAGGGATCGAGCATGGCATACCACCCGTTTTTACCTCACCGGGGTCCGGAGTTTGCCATGAGCGCGATGCTGGGGCACCAGCCGCCCTTCTTCCCGGCCCTGGCGCTGCCTCCCAGCGGCTCCCTCTCGCTGCCGGGAGCTCTGGGAAAGCCCATCATGGAGCAGCTGATGGGCGCCGCGGAAACCGGCCTGCACTTCTCGTCGCTGGGCCACCAGGCTGCTGCCGCCGCCGCTCACCTCAGGCCTCTGAAGACCCTGGAGCCCGAAGAGGAGGTGGAAGACGACCCTAAAGTTCACCTCGAAGCCAAGGAACTTTGGGAACTCTTCCACAAGTGCGGCACAGAAATGGTTATCACGAAATCGGGAAGGTAAACTTAAAGTTATTGTTGAATTACAATCAAACTAAATTACAACATAACATGAATTGGGCTGATATTAGGTTAGATCAGAATTGAGAGATAATGGTGATTGGAAATATCGGACACGAAGACCGCTCCATTGATTCATTGATTTACTCTAGTTGTGGGTGCCTCAGACTTTCACACTTTTTGCATTCAGCAGTTATCAGAATTCAAGATACCCAGGCTTAGGTAATGATTTTATGGTGTGGCATGTTTATGTAATCTTTACAACGTTCAAACGTAACTCAACCTATAATATAAATGTTCCTATAAATTCGCCCATGGCGATCATTTAACCTAATGATGTTTTATGAGTGCTGTTACTGAATGGACCTAGACACGTTTTAAGATGAGTTCAGAGTTGTTATTGCTTGGAAATATGTTACAGCTAAGAACACGTCATAGATGGGCTTATTGTGAAGCTGACAAGAAAATCTAGTTCGAAAATAGATGGTTATTATTTATTTAGGCTTCCCCACATAGCTACGAGTATTTTAACCCTTATTAGATAAAATAAATACCAACTCTTGTGCTGTTAAATCGTAAACATTTTTGAACTGTTACTTTCATTGGCTCAGGTCTGAAATCAGGTTTGAGATTATTCTACAGGTTGTGGATAAGGGCTAGGCCTAGTCATGCGAGCAGCACACACTAACATAATTTTAAGACGACGACCCCTACACTCTTACCATTGGTTATGTAGCGTATAAACTAATTTAATTATATTTAATAACATTTTAGATGCAACAGGTTGCATTGCAGATCAATCAAATTCAGCTGTATTTTTTATTTTTGCTCTTTAGGAGAATGTTTCCCCCGTTTAAAGTGAGGTGCACAGGCTTGGACAAGAAAGCCAAATATATTCTGTTGATGGATATCGTAGCGGCTGACGACTGTAGGTATAAATTTCACAACTCGCGCTGGATGGTGGCAGGCAAGGCTGACCCCGAAATGCCAAAGCGGATGTACATTCACCCCGACAGTCCGGCCACTGGCGAGCAGTGGATGTCCAAAGTCGTTAACTTTCACAAACTTAAACTGACAAACAACATCTCCGACAAGCATGGATTTGTAAGTGATATTTATAATATTTATGACGACTAGATTAATAAAAAATAAAAATAATAATTGTGAAATTGTTATTGTTACAACCTAATTCTGTGTTAATAGACATTATTAATGTTTGTTAATTATTATTGTAATTAATACAAGCACTTGTATCTTTTTGCAGAGATGTAGAGTCTTTACAAGTTTATAAACATCCTGTTCGTTTCAGTTTAGGAGTGGACAGGCTCTGCCGTTAAATGCTAGGCCTTAGTTTGTTAAGACAGTGAGGTCTTGACGATAAATCTGTGAACTGTTCTTACAGGCCTCGTTTGTTTTGCAGACGATTCTTAACTCCATGCACAAATACCAGCCAAGATTTCACATCGTGCGAGCCAACGATATTCTGAAGCTCCCATACAGCACGTTCAGGACTTACGTTTTCCCCGAGACTGATTTCATTGCTGTTACCGCATACCAAAACGACAAGGTGGGTCAAGACTTGCTTTATGCTTTGAGCTGAGAGCTGTTCTTCTTATTTGCTTTCTCTGAACCTAAAACATGCGCAGGATTCGTAATGGATTGTACTTTTCTCCATATTATTTCCACCATAGCTGAAGTGTTGAGAGATGTATTATATATCTGAATATTTCAAGAAATAAGCAAGTGTTTTTGTTCTTGTACTGCATTAATGGGCCAACGATCATAAAAGCCTTTCTGAATATGGACAGACATCTCAGGAATGTATGTCTTACAGGTTATCTTAATTATGTTTAATCACACGGGGTCGAGTATTTGGCAAACTACCCCAACATTGAGTGTGTGTGTGTGTGTAGGAGAGTGTAAAAAGGAGAAAGCAAATAGAATATGGACGCGTTAGTTAAGAGGAAGTGAGGGAGTGTGTGTGCATTCATTCTTCTTTTGGCTGAGTGTGTTTTCATAAGAAAACTGTTTTCGATGTGCTGTTCTGCACTTTAGCAAACTTAATATGTGTGCACACCCCCTTTGCGAAATACCAGACAAATATACAGTACCAGTCAAAAGTTTGGACATTCAGATTTTTTTCTTTATTTTAAAAATATAGGTTAATACTAACAACTAACAGCTGTGTCTGGTCAAGAGTTTATTGCTTGCATTTCTTGCCCTCTTAATGTGTTTGAGACATCAGTTGTGTGCCTATTTTGAAGAATCTGAATTCTAAAACACATTTTGGTTTGTTTAACACTTTTAAATTTACTACATGATTCCTTGTGTGTTCTTTAGTGATGGCTACTTCAGTATTAATTTACAACGTTGGGAGAAAATAAAAATAAAAAACTGAATGAGAAGTTGTGTCTATACTTTTGACTAGTACTGTAAAAAGAAAGGATCCTTCATGTGGTGGGTATAATGTGTGGGGCTGTGAATGTAAACGTATTTTTATGAGTATTAGTGGAGGAAACAGACCACCTTGGTCAATGTGAAAAATTAATTGAAAAAAGGCACGAACAATAACTCGTCATTTTGGCAAAAATGTAGATCAACATAGATCTTTAATATATGTACCGTATGTATACATCGTCAACTTTTCAGTAAGTAGCGTTTGGTGGTATGTTCAAGTAAATAAACGGTGAATTTGTGGTCACGCTAATTCGTTCAGACTAAAACTGTTCTTGTGGGGCTTATATATCTACACCCTTCTCTAAGTCACTGTTTATTCTTCCTTGTATTACAGATAACACAGCTGAAAATCGACCACAATCCCTTTGCTAAAGGATTTAGAGATACTGGAAATGGAAGACGAGAGAAAAGGTGAAAAATCATTTCCTTATACATTAACTCTGTGATCATCTTTCTTTTTTTGTCAATGTGCTTATGTAGAATAATGCTCGATGCTAACATGGCGCGCTTTAAAGTGTGTGTTGCGTTTGGGTTGCAGGAAACAGTTGGCATTACAATCCATACGATCCTACGAGGAGCAGCAGAAGAAAGAGAACGGCACCTCCGACGACTCTTCGGGCGAGCAGGCCTCCTTCAAGTGCTTTCGCCAGGCCTCATCTCCCGCGGTGTCCACTGTGGGCCAGCCCAACTTAAAAGGTAACCCGCGCTTTAATGTGCAGCCACCGAGCATACAGCTCTAGAGCATTAAGCCCACCCTGATCCCTACCAAAATAATAAACTGTAACAGACTGTGCTGCCTCTTGTAACTCTGTTACTGACATATTTGAACGAATTCTGCTAAAGAGACATGAAATGATTCCAGTGTGTGTAGGGTTGTTTAATATCATGCAAAATGTGTGACTGACTTATAAGTTAACCTTCATCTATACTTTTATATAGACTCTTATACATTCTGGAAAAAAATAATATGTAAAATGTAGGCTATGCAAAAGATATGTTCCACTAAATATTGTATGTTAAATTCTGAAAATCAGTAAAAACTGCATTACAAAAAGTATGTAAATTAGTTTTCTGTAGAGATGAACTTTATTTTTAATTAAATATAGCCTACAATTTGTCAATTAAGACTTATCTGTATCCTCTATCTGTATCCTCAAGCCACCTACTGAATGATGTTAATAAAATATTTAAGATTAATATTTAATCAGATTTAATCCTTCTTTAGAATACGCACATTGAGAAGTAAAGTAGATTCTGTACATCAAATTTCTGTGATTTCATGTATATACTGTATATATAGGTCATGTTTACTGAAGGTGAACTTTAAACTTCACATCTGCGTTGGCTCATTATTTTCTGACAGATTTTTGCGACAGCGACGAGGACAGTGAAGACGATGACAAAGACGGGCACGTGAAGGAAGGGCCGGACTCCAGCAAGATCTCCACCACCACTAGTGAGGACGTCAAAGAGCACGAGGCCACGCAAAGCAAAACCCACCTGTTCGGCGACAGCGACTCGGGGGCGCGCCTGCGGACAGAGAAAAGCAGGGCTGATTCGCGCCAGAGCCCAGTCACGGTCATCTCCAGCACCACGCGCTCGGCAGAAGACCACAAAAGTCCGGCACGTGAGCAGAGCAAAGCGGACGAGTCCCGGCCCATGAGCAAGGACAGTTATATGCCGCTGACTGTGCAGACGGACGGCGGCGCGCACTTAAACCAGGGGCCCTTGCACAATTTCGGATTCCCGCCGGGCCTGGGGGGCCAGCAGTTCTTCAACCACCTGGGCGGCGCCCATCCTTTCCTCCTGCATCCCGGCCAGTTCAACATGGGAGGCGCCTTTTCCAACATGGCCGCGGGCATGGGACCCTTACTGGCGGCAGTTTCCTCAGGAGGGGTCAGCACCATGGACACGGCCAGCATGGCGTCACCGTCGCAAAGCCTGACAGGAGCCCCTGGACTGCCTTTCCATCTTCAGCAACACGTCTTGGCATCTCAGGTAAATGATTCAGCTTTGCTTACCACTCTCCTCTTTCTTACTTCCTTACTTTTTCAGCCTGCATAGCGTGTAATGTATGTAATAAGTTGGGCTATATGATGTTGTCATTTTATAATCTGACGTGTGGATAGATTAAATGTTTATATGCTCCTAAGCCATAAATCACTATTTCCCTACTCACAAATCTATGAGCCAAGCCTGAAATGTATCCTAGATTTATATATCTGCTAATTGCATAATATCAGTAATGACTGGTTGTCAAACTTTGCTTACTATGCATGAAAGTATATTTAACTGAAAAAAACGTGTATTCTTAAAACGTAAAATGTAACATTTGTCAAATGTCACAAGTGAAGTGAAGATTAATAGAACTTAATTTAGAAAGTTATGTGGTTTTGTGAATTCTGTAGAAGTTTTAATTCCATTGAAGGTGCAGTTCACCCAATTTGTTTCAGTTGTAGGCCTGTGGGATATTTATAAGCTGAATGTTTGTTTGGTTGTTTTGCTTACCAGCGCAACAAAGCATTGCCTGTTATTGCTCTAAAGATCTCCCATCATCATCTTCTCCATCCAGGGCTTGGCAATGTCCCCCTTCGGAGGTCTCTTCCCCTACCCCTACACGTACATGGCAGCTGCTGCGGCCGCCTCCTCCGCGGCGTCCTCCTCCGTTCACCGCCACCCGTTCCTGAACGCAGTGCGCCCTCGGCTCCGGTACAGCCCGTACTCCCTGCCCGGCGTGCCGGACAGCACCTTGCTCACCACCGCCGTTCAACCTGTAGGGGGAGGCGCCATTGACCTGAAGGCGGACGGCATGGCCTCGAGCCCCGCGTCGGCCACGCTGGACTCTACCTCTGAGGTGACCAGCCGCTCGTCCACCATGTCCTCGGGGTCCGTGTCCATGTCGCCCAAAACAGCGCACGAGAAGGACTCGAGCAGCGAGCTGCAGAGCATCCAGCGCCTGGTCAGTGGACTAGATTCAAAGCAGGATAGAGCACGGAGTGTGTCTCCATGAGGCCAGGTGGAGCGAGAGCCACGCTCGGCTTGTCCACTGACCACCCCGGACACTTCATACGGATTGTGTACGACGACGCCCTTCTAGCGAAAGCGGGTTTAAAACACCTACATTTGGGAAAACAAAAGATAGATTTCAAATTCAAATGCACTTTGGTAATACACATGAAAAAACAACAGTTATGTCTCCATTTTTGTTAAATCAAAACAGCAACATAGAACCCCCTCCAGAAATATGAATAGGCTACCAAACAAGTATTGAAAGTGAACAGCTTGGCTGAAGAAGTCAGATGGAATAAGCTGCTGCTGTCCTACGTTTCATGTCAACTTGCTGAGGTTACAATGGATTAATTTAATATGCACTCTCGAGAGGGTCTTAGTTTATTGGATATCTCTTTATCTTATAAAGACTGCTGTGTTTGAAATTTTAGTTATCTATTGGGTGTGCATGTCATAAGACCACGTCACTGCCGGTTTACTCTCGTAGCCTGATTTTTTTTTATCATTTTTTATTTTTATTTTAAATCACCAAAACATACCAACTACAGTTTAATATAAATAATCAATCCAGAGCAGCAATATTACAGAATGGTTTTACTTCCACTTCATGTGAGGTATTATTGATATGAGTAAACCATTGCAAATAAATTTAGCGTTTGATAAAATGTCCAAAAGTTGCCCTCATTCAGGTTGTATTGGTTCAACCCGCCACTGTAGGCTACAACGGTACTGCTCACTGAACCCAGTATTCAGACGAATTGGGAAAAGGGAATCTAAACGCGATGGACATG
>BRDA01042594.1:0-12431 GCA_036984385.1 Crenuchus spilurus
TTACTGGACAAAAACATTATTTTAGTCATTCTGTGACATTTTTGTTTCGTTTTTATTCGTCGACGAAAAGTCTAATACTTTTAGTCATAGTTTTCTTTTTAAAATATTAGTTTTTATTTAGTTTTCGTCTCGTTCATTCACTTGGAAATACCTCCACACCGCTGACATAGCTGCTCCTTCTCTATTACCGAGCTGGTTAAAGTCACGCTGCCGTTAAGTGGCTTGTTCAGCTCGGCTGCCGTACGTAGTCGTCGTCTTCTTTTTTTTTTTCTTTTTTTTTTTAATTTAATTTATTTATTTATTTTGTGGCGCAAACTAATACTGTCTGTTAGAAGGAAACGAAGCTCCCATCACGCTGGTATCGGATCCTGTAGTATCAGAGCACTTTTATGAATACGAGTACAAGTACACGCATGTGGTATCGGAGAGATACCCGATGCTGGTATTGGTATCGGTGCATCCCTATCCTTTACATTACTGGAGAGCCATCCAAGCACGATTTCTCACCCTGTCAGCAACAGCTGCCAAGTTCCTCTGTGCTCCTTGCACAAGTGTCGAGAGCGAGAGGCTCTTCAGCTCAGCATCTATTATCATTGAGGAGCACAGGAGCAAGCTGACCGCTCAGGATGCTGAAATGCTCATCTTCCTAAAATAAAATCTGCATATCATGCTTGGACTGCAGAAATCAGAGACTGAGCCATAGTTAGTTAACTGACTAATTGCCATAGTTAGTTAACTGACTAATTAAATAAGTTAAAAGAATTATGTATTTATTTTGTTTACACTATTGTTTTAGTCAAGACTAAGAACAGAAAACAATGAGTGACCTTGCTTTGTTGTTTTGCACTTTAAAAGTATATTTTATTTAGTTGGATTTATTGAGGTTATTTTTCAGGGTCTTCTAATTTATTTATTTAAATTTTATTCAGTTGAATATTCTTGTTTAAGTTTATAATTGATGTTACCCATTGGGTAATAATAAATGGGTCAGTTTTTCTCACACATGCTGTTGTTGAATATTGTTTTTCTGTTTGAAAAATATCACTCGTTCAAGACTTTTTTTTATTTACAGTACAAAATAAGTAATAAAAGTGTATAATTTGTGTTGATATCGTTATCGGACGATCTCGGTATCGGCCATTCCTCAAGGTTGCCATATCGGTATCGTATCGGAAATGAAAAAGCTGTATCGGGACACCCCTAAACCATATTATTGCAATACTGTATTTTAATGACTACTGTGGTCTTGCTCATTACCATCATCACCGAAGTTAGTATTTTATTTATACAATGCAATGGTTCTAGTAGGGCTGGGACGATATGGCCTAAAATCAATATTGCGATATATTGAGCAGTTCACCTCGATAACGATAAATGGACGATAATACTAATACACACACACACCCCAAAAATATGGACTGTGTTAGGCCAACATAATGACTTCACAGCCACTTATATTGATGGTACAGTTTTACCACTTTAACTTTAAAGCATAAATAATTGAAGAAAATGTCTTGGACAGAAAAGACCATTAACCTCATCAATACACTCACTATTTAGATGGTAGAGGTAGTATTTAGAATTTACATCAAAAAGCTCCTGGTTTGTATGTTTACGGTCAATATGCTTTCTGATGTTGCATCTGTTCATAAGAACTTTGCACATAGGACATTTTTCCCGGACAACAGATCTCACACAAA
The DNA here is from genome assembly GCA_036984385.1 of Crenuchus spilurus. Lineage (NCBI taxonomy): Eukaryota > Metazoa > Chordata > Actinopteri > Characiformes > Crenuchidae > Crenuchus > Crenuchus spilurus. Next base: position 1,701 of record BRDA01042594.1, read on the forward strand.
CTCTTCTTTTGAGTGCATAAATTCTCAGGTCATCTTCTGCCCTGAGTGGACATGGCTTGGCACTGGGTGGGAACTGCTTGGTACTGCGCTTTACACTGGGTGGGCACAGATCTGCACTGGGTTCATGCAGCTTTACACTGGGTGGACACGGCTTGGTGCTGGGTGTCCATGGCTCAGTAATGAAGTTGTGCCCTGCACCCTAAGCCACATCTGTAAATAGTGTATTCTGAAACATGAGAAAATCAATTCTATAAAGTGTGAGGCCATAAAAATAATTGTAGGTCTCTGAAAGGCTTAGTAATGATAGTATCTAGATATTGAACAATTTATGTTGTACTGTTGTGTCAAAAGCCAATGATGTATATAATTATATAAATATGATTAAGCCTCAAATGACAAAGTATATAAACCTTGCTGAGTAACCTGTTTTAAAAGTTGTAATTTGAGGCTTAATCATACGTGCAGTTTACAAAGTCTGATATTTATACAATTAGTCTGATATTTATATAATTAGTCTGATTTAGTCCGATATTTATATAATTATACACAGCTATGACATGTTTGGCATTATAGATAACTATTATATGTTAGATATTGTGTGACTTATTGTACAGCCTATGTTGTACTGTTGTGTTAAAAGATTGTTATTGTTGAGTTAACTGACATGTTGGAGTGCTCGGTTAAAATGTAGTTTGAGATGACTCCTAAGTTTACTGGCTGATGTTGGCTTATAATACTCTATGCAGCAAAACGGGTAATTATATTTGTCGCAGCATGTCATGTCGCTCATATATCGGCAACAATCTTCCTCCTTGTATAGAAATATGCATTGGAACACACATAACTGTCGCAAACCTCCTTTAACATTCGCAGTTTACATGTGTTTACCGCGTATGTGTTGCCACTGGTGTGAAACTGCTGGCATAAATCTGTGGCTCTGCAGTCAGACCATTCTTAGTAGGGCCCGCGCTGGTAGAGCAGCCTGTAGTCACGTGACTACAGGCTGCACTACAAACAGCTCGGTGTTGCGCAGCGTTTTAAAGGAACATGAACGTAGTTACCAAAAAAGACAAAACGACTTTTCTTTTCATTTTTTAAGACACCAAAAATACCGACATGGGCAAAATGACGTCGGTTATTGTCATAAATTTTGGTATCGGTAAATTTTCGGTTTATCGCCCAGCCCTAGGTTCTAGATTATTTTGAAAGACTCATGTGAATTAATGGTGGAAGAAATCAGTTGTTTTGTCAAACGCTAAGTGTATAATTTAACTGTTGTTTTGCCAGTCAACCAAAGTGTACATTGAGCTCTTAACAAGACTACATTGAGGAAAGAATGGTTTACTGTGAATAGATATACTGCCTGCCATGTATAAAAGTAAGGAGAATCTAGAGCATCTTTCCATTGTCATGATTAGTTCATGGTTAAAGAGCAAATTAAATTCCATTTTGCATTATAATCCCTTTTCACGTGGTATAAGGAAATAAAAAAGAAACGAAAACAAAAAAAAGACCGCCTGAGCCATGGGTTTGGGCAGAATGTTGGTGATTACTTTCTCGCAGAGCTGGCAAAAGAAGAGCAAATTGCAGAAAAGGACAAACTGGGCTCTATTTGCTTCAACATTGCTTAGTTCTAGTAAGTTGTCCTGAACTTCGTTTTTTGTTTCGTTATGTTGTCATAACTCTTGACTAATTTATTTTGCCTGTCTTTCATAAGTCCAGTATTGTAAACAATCATGACAAGCCTTCAGTGTAAAGGGAGAACACATCAAATAATAATAAAAGCAGTAATGGAGAGTGGAGGAGGAAATGTAAAACAAAGGCAGTTAACAAAAATGTTGAAATAAAACTAAAACACTGTAAACAAAGACCTTAGCTTTTCATACACATCCAGCAATGCAGTGTGACCTCATCACAACAGACTACATATAAAAAGTATTTAATTATCAACAAAGAATGTACATATTTATTCTCTCTTGCTCACACATGGTGTTCGCTTTCACAAAGACTAGAAGCAGGGTTCGCGCTGGCCGCTCACCACGTCGCCAATGGCGAACTCAGACAGCGTGTGTGGCGAGGAAAATATGTCATCAGTACGCCACGCTGGCTAAAAGCAATTTTCTAACGCATGGCGAATTCAAATCGCCACAAAAATCTCAAAATCTGGCAATACTCCGCGAGCTGTCCACCATCTTGAGTTTATCTGCTGCTCCGTAAACACCCGAAATAGCCCGAAGCAACATCATCAGGAAAATAACCGCGAAAAAATGAATGAGAGGTGGGACGGCGGCACGGTGGCTTAGTGGTTAGTACGTTCGCCTCTCAGCGCTGAGGTCTTGGGTTCGAGTCCACATCTGAGCGGAGTTTCCATGTTCTCCCCATGTCTGCGTGGGTTTCCTCCGGGGTCTCCGGTTTCCTCCCACAGCCCAAAAACATGGAGATCAGGTGGATTGGATACTCTAAAAAATTACCCTGTATGTATGTATCTATGTATGTCCAGATATGGTTGGCACTCTGTTCTGGGTGATCCCCCCCCTACTGCTCGATGCAGTCCTCCAGGTGGACGGTCGCTTCTGGTTGAGAGTACGCTGTGCGCGATTGGCTGCTGCTTCTCACCGGAGTGTGTAAATGGAGTGTGTTGATTGTAAAGTGTCCTTGGGTGTCTAGAAAGGCGCTATATAAGTATAATGTGTATGTATGTCTCTAAATGCTGATTGGTTGAGAAGTTTCGCGGGTAGAAAATGATAGTATCCCATATTTCTGTGCGTTCATTGATAGTATTTTTACAGTTATTCCCAGGCTTGTGAGAGACTGTCTCTGGAATAAATAAACAAGTCGACAAAGAGCTGTACACATTGGAAATTTTTTATTTTGAATTCAATTGTTGCTCTATATTTTCCATTTTTATCACTCTTATTTGCCCTACAGAGAGTAAATATCTATAAATATCTGTAAATATGATCAGAAATCCATTACACCAATGGATTTCTGATATGATGTACATGTAAGTGCCTGTGGCTAAGATTGGCTAACTGTGGCTAAAGCGTGGCTACTGTGGCTAACTGTCTTCGCCACAGGTAGCTGTTAAATCTGGCTAGTCAAATCCTTATGTGGCTAAGAAAGTTTTAAGCCCCTTAGCCACAATGGCTAACAGGTTTCATGAGCCAGTGCCAACCCTGAGAAGAGGAAAAATTCCCCACTATACATGCTAAAAATATGACTCATAAATTATTATAACCATAATTTACTAATTGAATTTCTAACAGTAATTTTTTTCCATTTGTTGCCAAATAATATACTGACATCCCTAAATTTTATTTTTGTGTTTTTTTTATTAAGGATGCATGGTTGCATTAGGAGTGTTCATTATGGAATCCCTGTTGAAAGTCAGTAGTTATGTAATTTATCATTTAATTTTTGAGTGCTCATAAAGTCAAAATAGTTGCAATTGTATTTACATATTCTACTCATTTCAGATGTAGTCAATCAGCCAAAAAGTTTTCATTCATCTTAGAACTGGTGCAGTGTAACTAACACTACTAACAGACAATAGAATGCACTAGTCACCTATATACAGTGGATATAAAAAGTCTACACACCCCTGTTCAAATGCCAGGTTTTTGTGATTTAAAAAAGACAGCAAGACAAATTTTCACTACTTTTTCCACTTTTAATGTGACATATAACCTGTACAATGCAATTGAAAAACAGAAACCTTTAAAGCAGAAAAATATAAAATAAAAAACTTACAATTACCTGGTTGCATAAATATGCATACCCTTAAACTAATACTTTGTTACAGCACCTTTGGCTTTTATTGCAGCACTCATTCTTTTTGGGTAGGAGTCTATCAGCGTGGTACATCTTGATGTGGCAATATTTGCCCACTTTTCTGTGCAAAACCGCTCCAAATCTGATAGATTTCGAGGGCATCTCCTGTTCACAGCCCTTTTCAGATCACCCCACAGATGTTCGATGGGATTCAGGTCTGGACTCTGGCTGGGCCATTCCAAAGCCTTAATCTTATTCCGGTGAAGCCATTCTTTTGTTGATTTAGATGTGTGCTTTGGTTCATTGTCGTGCTGAAAGGTGAAGTTCCTCTTCATCTTCAGCTTTCTAACAGAAGGCCAAAGGTTTTGTGCCAACACTGACTGGTATTTGGAACTGTTCATAGTTCCGTCCACCCTGACTAAGGCCCCAGTTCCAGCTGAAGCAAAACAGCCCCAAAGCATGATGCTGCCACCACCATGCTTCACTGTAGGTATGGTTTTCTTTTGGTGATGAGCAGTGCTTTTGCGCCAAATATACCTTTTGGAATTATGTCCAAAAAGTTCAACCTTGGTATCATCAGACCATAACACATTGTCCCACATGCGTTTGGGAGATTTCAGATGTCTTTTTGCAAAGTTAAGCTGAGTTTGGATGTTTTTCTTTGAAAGATAAGGCTTCCATCTTGCCAACCTATCCATAGCCCAGACATTTGAAGAAGACGGGAGATTGTTGTCACATGTACTCCACAGCCAGTACTTGCCAGAAATTCTTGCAGCTCCTTCAGTGTTGCTGTCGGCCTCTTGGCAGCCTCCCTGACCAGTTTTCTTCTTGTCTAATCATCAATTTTGGACGGACGTCCTGTTCTTGGTATTGTCACTGTTGTGCCATGTTTTCTCCACTTGATGATGAGTCTTCACAGTGTTCCATGGTATATTTAATGACTTGAAAATTCTTTTGTAGCCTTCACCTGACATATCTTTGAATAATAAGATCCTTCTGATGCTCTGGCAGCACTTTGCGGACCATGGCTTGTGCTGGATGATGTGGCTACAAAAATGTCAGGACAAGCCTACTAGAACAGCTGAACTTTATCAGAGGCACTTTAATTGGTGACAGGTGTGTGCTGACTCCAATTTAACATGATTTTGAATGTAATTTATAAAATCTGAACTTACTATGTGTGTTCTTTTTTTAATTCATGTATTTTTTTTATTAGTTATTTTTAACAACAGTGGTGTCTGTTTTATAATGGGCATTTTCTTTTTCTAGCCTAACAGTTAAGCTATTTTGAATCACATTTTTGTGTTTAACGTTTAGTGTTAAACTCTTAAGGTTTTAAGACATCACAGCCACACCCCTAGTTCTAAAAGGGTGTGCACACTTATGCAACCACATTATCTCAGTTGGTTATTTTTACTTCCCTGAAAGATTTATGTTTGTTTTTCAGTTGCATTGTACAGGTTATAGTGCAGATTAAAGGTGGAAAAAGTTGTGAAAATATTTGTCTTGGTGTCATTTTTTACATCACAAAAGCCTTGCATTTGAACAGGGGTGTGTAGACTTTTTATATCCACTGTAGGCTAAATATTGTCCATTTGACAGTTTGACCATTGGCTAAATTAACTAAAAAATGAAATAAGAACTGCTAAATCTTAATTTATGTTGTGTTTGTTGAAACAGAAGTAAAGGCTGCGAGTCATATGCTGAGAGGAGCTGTGTTCCAGATATAGACACTTGTGTCATGGGCTGGTTTCCAGAGCAGGAGTTGTGGTGTCGCGGCCTGGTGTCAAAGATTTGTGGTATGAACAAAGCCCAGCAAGTGTTCATTTTATTTTATTTTATTTTTTATTTTCAAATGATGCTATTTTTCTCTTTTGCCTGTAGGTAGGAGTTACGTTTGTCCCAGACTTGAAGGTGTCAAAAACCTTGAAGTGGAGGTCAAGAGAATTGACTTTGGGGACTCGGCTTATCTTACTCTTTCAAATGTTAAGCAACTTTGTAAGGAAGTTGCTGAAATCCCAATGCAGGCTCTGCAAGTCTCTCTAGCAAATGTAGGTGTCGTTAATTTTTTCTCCAAATGTATCACAGTATCAAGTGATATTTAAATTTGTATAAATTAAACTTAACTATTAACTTTGAGCAGCGCTATTCTGTACTAAAAGAATCTTTTACAAACCTAACCTAGCTTGTTTTCATTTAATTGAATCAGACAAGAAGCACATTTCCAGACTTATACTTATGAATTTTAAACTGCTTATTCTAAACAATCTGAAGCTCTTTTTTTTTTTTTTTTTTTACTTTGTCACATCACATTACTCAGTTGTGAAGGTGAGTGAAAATCTTAGGTGGGTAGTCCCTTACTGTACTTAAATACAAAACAGATTGAATAGTGATACACATTACTAGACAACAGTGTTGCACAGATTTCTAAATATAAAGTTTTATAAGTCATAAGTTATGAAATAGAAGCTATGATATCTACAGATGTACACATTTCCATATTTCCATTTAAGATATACAGGTGTATGTGCAGGTGTAGATGTGCTAGACTTATAAAATAATAAAGTACACTGAGTCTTGGGAGTGTGGATGTGGTTTGGATTGTCCACAGAGAGTCTGTTGGTCTAGGGATAGAAATCAACTGGTTCTGGACTTTATGCTTCTGTACCACCTAGGCAGCTGTGAGAACAGACAGTGGCTTGGATGAATGGAGTCCTTTAGAATACTCCTGGTCTTCCTCAGGCAGCGGCTGGTGTGTAAGTCCAGGAGGTTTGGTAGTTGTACCCCGGTGATTTGCTTGGGCTGTCTGCGCCGCTTTCCGCTAGGTGGCAGTGCAGATCCCATATCAGCTGGTGATGGGTCCCATTAACATGCTCTCAACAGCACCTGTTTTAAGTTTTCTGAGGATGTGGGGTTTCATTCCAAACCTCCTCAGCCTTCTAAGGTAGAAGAGGTTCTATTGGGCTTTCTTCACCACCTGTGTGGTGTATTAAGTTCATGTCAGATCTTCGGTGATATGAACAGCCAGGTACTTGAAGCTGCTGACTCTCTCCACAGTGGGTCCGTGATGGGGGTGTGCATGTTCTCTCGCTTGCCGAAGTCCACTATCAGCTCTATGGTCTTGTTGACATTGAGAGAGGTTATTCTCCTGGCACCAGTGTCAGGAACCTGACCTCATTGTTGTTGATAACGCCCATAATCATTGTGTGACCTGCAAATTTTATAATGACATTGGAGATGTCTGTCTGTTGTGGGTGTACAGGGAATACAATTCCACAAAGCAGGATTACTTGGTAAGTTAGATAACTTGAGCCAAAAGTGGAGGATAGGAATGTTCCTTAGCTCTTTTTATATTGGACTGGCATATTTTTTTTATCCTGAGTTATCTGGCTGATTGAGAGATTTTGCTTTTTGAGGAACAGGTGTAAATTATGCACAAAATTAACCAAAAGAGTTGTGAATATACTTCTTGGCAACCAGTAAAACAACGTAATTTGGATTTTCATAATGGATTAAATATTGGTAAATAAGTCACAAATATATTCACATTACGACACATTTACATTTACAGAGAATTATTTATTTACCATATTTACCACATGTAAATATGTAATGTGTAAATAACTGTGCAAAAGTGATGGCAATGTTTTGTTTAGTTTGTTAAATTTAGAAAGGAATTAGAAACTGTATGCCTTGTAGAGGTGAAGTTACATTTTTCTTATTTTCACTTAGAAATTTGACAGAATGTGAATTTTGCATGAACTCAGAGCTGATTTTCTGATTTTCAAGGTGAACCCAGTGAATGGCGGGAACTGGTCTGTTGAGGCAGTAAACTGGTTCAAAGAGAAGGTGAGAAGCAGGATATTATATGCCAGACTGTATCCAGAAACAAACAAAGTTATGGTGGAGCTCTTTTTTGAGAAGGGGAAAATCGGATCTATGAGGTAAGTTTCTTTAATGTGAAGTTATTGAGTATTTAATAAACATGTCTACTTTTATACGTAAACTCCTTGCCAATTTGATAAGAAATGCCTACTATACAGGTCCCATTTTAAATTTTGTTTGACCATTTCTGAGCACAAGACTGCTGTTGACCACATTTTTTAGGTGATGATCTATTCTCAGCACAGCATTCACACTGACAGTATGACGTGTGGTGCTGGTATGAGTATAGTGATGATAAATTTTTACACACAATGTGTTATTGCTGAACTGGACTGGAGTGACCTCCACCCAAAAATGTTCAGACAGGAGTAGCTTAGGTGGACAGAAACTCCCCATTGATAAAAGACTAGAGGATGGACAACACCAACTGTACATCAACAGATGATCTAGTCACTAGCTGTACACCATCAAGGTGGAACTTCAAGAGAATGCTTTCTGATAAAGTGGACAGTGGGTGGAGCTACCAGAGAAGGGTTTCTGAATACGAGTTTGTAAAGTAGCAGAGTGAGGAGCTAATCATTAGCTGTCTAATCTGGTGACATGGTTCATATTGGAGTTGATGTATTTATTTTTGAGGTATTTCTGCCTTTCTTTAAGGCGAGGTGCTTCTTTATCCCTGAGACTGGCTCAGAATGGCCACGCCAGGCACAACAAAATGAAGAACATGAGGCTGAAAAGGAGTGAGTGTACTTCATTACTAGAGGCATTTTTTTCACAATTTTCGTGGTAAAACTGAATCTTATGAATGTTTTCCAGGTCATGCCCGAGAGCAGTCAAGAAAATTGTCGATGGAGTGGGAGAAATATCTTATCTCCTGTTATTCTCAGACCAGGAAATGACACAGCGTGTAGAATTATAAACACAGCTGGACTGAATCTGAACTTAAGAACATTAACTTATCTTTGTTTTGTTAGTTTACGTTTTTTGAGACAATTTGCCCAAAGCAGAGCTTTTGCTTGGGAGTGTTTGGTATAAACCGAGGCTGTTCTTTTAGTTAGTTGTTTGCTGATGAAACCTTATTAATCATTCAATCAAGTTTGGTTACTATGTGTATTCTTTTTTTAATTCATGTATTTTTTTTATTACAATTATTTTTAACAGCAGTGGTGTCTGTTTTATAATGGACATTTTCTTTTTCTAGCCTTACAGTTAAGCTAATTTGAATCACATCTTTGGGTTTAACGTTTAGTGTTAAGCTCTTAAGGTTTTAAGACCTCACAGGAAACACCCAGGCTTGTTATTTTTTACATTTTGACAGTCATTGCAGACAAAATAAACAAACAAACAAAAAAAATCCTAATATTCCTTTTTTGGGTCAGTGTTACTTGTACACTGTTAAACTTGCCTGTGTGTTGCATATGTAGCATGCATTTAAATTTCCACAGAATAATTTTCTGGAAAAGAACAGAAAAGTTGCCACTTACAAGCTGATGCTCAGTTTCTTCAACTATGGCTATTGTAAGTATTTTGTAACATGTTTTCTATTTTTACTTCAAGAAAATGTTGGTTGTCTGTGTATTGATAGTTGACGTGCATGACATGTTGAGTACTATGACATGATACGGCTGCTGTCACATAGTCTTGTTTGGGCTGTGTTTTTAACCCAGAGAATTATGTGGAAGTGAATGAAGATTTTAATGCATGAGTACTCATAACACAGTAATTTTTGGGCCATTTCTATGTACAGCATAACACAATTTAACAAAGGAGATTAATCTGTTAAAAATTATACAACCTTTGAATGTCTGTCCTTGATGCTGCTGTTTTATGGGCCTTTGTATTGTTGTAGTGTAAATGGAGGTTTGGGATTGGCCACAAGGGGGCACTCCATTATAAAAGAGGCTAAGCAAACCTAACAATAATGTTAAAGGACTTTTTCCTCTCTGACCTGACGTGGAAGAATACCTGGCTTGGCCATCTTGGCAGCTTTAAGTATATGGGAAAAGTAGGCATTTTGTTTTGGTGGATGCTTTTCCTTGCTTTGGGGCAGTTAGGGTAGTTTTGTGTATTTGTTTTTTTCAGCTGTTGCTCTTGCTTTATTTTGGTGTAGATTAGCTTCTGAAAATTTACCCACATTTTTATTTTGCTGTTAAAAAAGTCTAAATAAATCTGAGCTGGTTTTGTTAAAATGGTGTGTGTAGAGTTTGACTCGCAGTAGTTCAGGGGTACTTTTGTACCTGTTCTTCAACTTTCAGCTCTGACTGTGATTTGTGTATTAATTTACTCAGTCATGGATAGGCCTGTAGGAAACTATTGACACACTTGAGTTTTTGTGAAACTATCAATTCTATCAAACACTGCAGTTTAAACTAACATCTTCAGCCATTACACTCTCCACTCCATCAGAAGAACGTAAGAATGAAATGCTTACAGTTTTCCTATAATTAGTTACTTAAAACACAATATATTTTGAGCAAACTATGGAGGTCCTAAAATGACAAAAGTATAAATAAATAAATAAATAAATGTATAAATGAATGAATGAATAAATAAATAAATGGAGGACCAAAAATGACAAAAGTATAAATTATTAATTAATTAATTGATAGATAAATAAATGAATAAATAATTAAATAAATAAATGGAGGACCAAACATGACAAAAGTAAAAATAAATAAATAGATATACATTTTTTCATGAAAAAGTGTATATACTAATAATAAATGTTTTTACTTTATGTATTTAACATGTGTACATTTATTTATTTATGTATTTCCACATGTCGACATTTATTTATTTATGTATTTCTACATGCCTACATTCTTTGTATTGTACTGGTCTGATACTTCCCGTAGCAGTTAATGGCCTTCCACTCGACGCCATTGCGGAGTTAATAGAATAGCTTAGCCAACTCGGGTTATTACAAGATAAGATTGGCTGTCTGGTTCACCAAACTGACCAATCGTGCTTTTAGAATTACGTTAGGACCGCCCACTCAATTAACATACGGTTTGAAGAAAAGTAAATGCACACGAGTGGAAATACATAAATAAATAAATGTAGGCATGTGGAAAT
>BRDA01042596.1:0-12401 GCA_036984385.1 Crenuchus spilurus
GAGTATATGGCAGGAAAGATAACAGTAATCTCCATTACAAGGGCAGACTAAATTGCACTAACCTATGCCTGAATTAGAACAGAGTAGAAGAAGATGACAGCACTGCTGGGGGGATGGGGTGCTGTAATAATGTCCTACCATGATTTGATGTAATAATAATAAGAATGTAAAGTGTTGTTTTCATTTAATGCTTAAAGAATATGTTTGTAGCTTTGAATATGCAGATTATTCACTCTTACAACTTGATAAGAAACTGTTTGTGCTAATTAAAGAGGTCATATCTTAGGACAAAATGCTTTGTTGTTTTAAATAATAGAGTTTGTTTCATGATGTATGCATAATTAAAGTTTAAAAATGTTTATCTCATAAGTCTAAACAGCCATACTTGGAAACTACTTGCAAAAACGGTCTATTTCAAATTCAAGTTTTTGTGATGTCACCAAAGCAATTCATTTACATATTAATATGAAGTATGATTCATATCAGATAACAAATACAGTGGTAACCCTACTTACGAGCATCCCTACTAACGAGTATTCCAGGTAACTAGTCGAGATCTCGGAAAATTTTTGTTCCAGGTAACGAGTAATATTCCAGCTAACGAGTAGCGTAAATTTCTTCAAGTATGCCAAACCACTAGGGGCGCTGCGGTAGAAGAAGAGGTCAGTCAATACCTTTGACTGAAAGTGAAAGTGCTAGTAAAAGCACTTAAGGTAGCAAAAGGTAGTGAACAAGAAAGTTAGATACATTTTACTTTTACTTTTCATATGATAAGTGTAACCATGCAGCCACCAGCCTACACGAGCACCGTCGGTCTCCCTCTCTTTAGCGGCCAGCCTACACGAGTGTCGTCATCGTCACATTTATGTTTTAAAAACCCATATAAACACATTATTTAGCATATTAAAGTATACTGTATATTGGCTGGCTGACACGGTTTTACATGTATTCTTATGGGGAAAATGTATCCAGCTAACGAGCAAACCAGCTAACGAGCTCGGCTCCTGCACGGATTAAACTCGTAAGTAGGGTTACCACTGTAACTGTTGAGATGACTATAGTGTGAAGCTTGACATACTTGGAATTTACGTCATTGATTGTGACAACGCTTTGTACAAAATAACACAAAATTGCTTCATGTGGGGCTGTAATGTGACAAGTAAAGCTGTGTCAGGTTCGGTGTGGCCAGGATGAGTCGGATGCAGTGTGGTTCCAGAAATAAACAAGGTTTTATTGTAAAATGTAAGAACTGTGGCTACGGAACAAAGCAAATACTGAGGATGCGGCTTGAGCAAGACAAAACGTGACACTGAAAGCATACAGTTGACTAAGACGACATACAACTATGAAAGACAATATACTGTGACAAAACTATGAAGCTATGAAGATGATACAGAAACGCGATGACAATACAATGACTGACAATGACTGTGACACACCAGGGAGGCTTTATAGCAAACAAAAGACAGAGCAGGGCTGTGCAATGACATGACATGGCTGGGGGTGGAGACATGATGTGAACGAGACACGTGGAAGACGTAAACGAAAGCACGTGGCGACACGACTACACAGGGGAAAACAAAAACAAAGAGCACAATGCAGGGACGAGGCTGTGGTAACACTTTTTTTTCAGATTTTCATATTGATATTCACATACTTATCGTTTACTTTGGTAATGAACTTTGGCCATAAACCCTTCAGAAGTACAGTTTATTGTTGTGTTGTCAAGTGAATTCATTATATATTAGTTTAGCTCCTCCCATTCACAGTCCTTTCAGTCTGTTTGTTTTTAAATGAAAGAGTACAGCGCAGTCAATAAAGATGATTTACTAGTGCACAAGAAAAATGAGAATATAATGAAAAAGTTGGTTTGCATTCATAATTTAATTTAAAGACTTAAGCGATCATAGATTTTATATTCAGTACATGTAAAGTGACATAGTTCAAGTCTTTCCATTTAAATGTTGATACTCTTTGAACAGTAATTGTCTCAAAGTAGCAATACATTTTTCTAATAATATGAAATCCTGGATTTCTTATTTTTATGAGCTAAATGATATACTGATCAACATTAAAACAAAAAAATATATATATCAATTTATGTGTAATGAATATAAAATATGACAGTTTACCTTTATGAACATGTAATAATGAGTAAAGACTGGATGGTCACGGGACATACATTCTAATTAATTTGAATACATAAACCCACACAAACTGTCCTCATGGATAAAACAAAACAAAATAAAATGTTTTTGTTATTCAGAGCCTATAACATTACGTATCCCAGAGGAATACACCCTGCCTCCCCATGTGGCCATAACTGAAAAACACAAGCATCTATAAATATACCCTTTCAACCCATTACCTCATTGACTGCCTTGCCTTGGAGTAATGAGCCTACAGAGGAACATCCAAACTATGCACATGTGAACTACAATAATGCAGCTGATTAATCAGTTACACAGCAAATCTGTGAGCTGATTAAATTCTCTGAGAGTAACCACGTAGCAGATAAAACAGCTGAAATTAAGCTCAGTGCTCAAGAACATCACACATAGCTGGATTCATAGCTCAAAGCAGTAAACAAGTAGTGATGTGTCATCAGTTTAATTACACATTTACTTTTGGATCTGTTCATAAACTGACCAATCAAGAACGAGTAATTTATCTAAATAATAATAATAAGCTCAGTGGACTAAGGCGCTGTCACTATGATCTGTGGATCGCAAGTTCAAATCCCGATCATGTTGCTTGCCATCGATAGCCAAGGCCTGAGAGAGCAAAATTGGCTGTGCTCTCTCCGGGCGGGTAAGATGGCACTCCTCCGCAACTAAGTAACGTTGGCTGGCTCAGGTGTCTGCCAGGCAATACATCCGAACTGGGAATCCTGTACTTTCCTCCGAGCTCATCGGCTGCCTGGTGCTGATGTATCGGCAGCAGTTAGAAAAGAGGCGGAGCTTGATTTTACACGCATCAGAGGAGGCCTGTGTTAATCTGCACCCTCCTAGAGTCAGAGACATTACAAGTGATAGGGAGAGTCAATGAGTAGGCAGGTCGATTGGCTACCAAACCCAATGGGGAGAAAATCTGGTTAAAAAAAAAAGGTTCAATATAACAGGCCAAGCCAGTGTTCTGTTTGTGTATTTCCCAGCTACACAGTCAGAAAACAAACAAGAACCATAGCTTCGTACCCAGGTTTCACCTCATAAAATCTGAATAGTCTTTAGTTGTGTCTGAGTGACATAGCAGGCTGGGAGTGTTTGACACAGTGATGTCACTCAAGCTCTTCATTCTCTGCAAATACAAATATGCTGTGACAACATTATGACAACCTATTTTTCTGGTGCCCACAACAATGAATTGTTACTCATCATGGCCTGACAACATGTTCTGAGACACTATACGTTCACCATTATAAAGTAGCAAATGTAATCTGTAGCACATCACTAGTGGAACATGGTTAGGATATTACAGTGCTGTCAGTATGCAAATGTACCAAACAATGATGTTAATTAATAATAAGCTGGTGACCGTGTTGAGAATACGACACTGGGACAATGTTCAGTGTTATGTTAAATGTCAGTAACAATAGGCCTGATAATCAGTTTTTGAGCTGTGATTTATATTTCTGACAAAAACTGTATTGGCCTTGGTATAATGAACCCTTTAACATTCTGCTCAACCATGTGGTAGAGCATATTTAAGTCACTATATATTCTTGAAGAAGGTGTTGAACACAATGTGATTGTGCCATCTCTACCAATCGGTAGAGGTATGTTAGGCTTAAAAACATCCACTAGAGGTCACTATAAATGCAACATTTTCTTGTCTGAATGCAAACCAGCAGCTTCGTAACCATACCACAAGGAATAAAATGGATCAAATGGTCAAAAAAAACCATTAGTGCTGTTGCACCACCAGAAAAATGAGTGTGGTGTTTAAAAAATGAACACAATTTGCATGTTACTGCAGTTTTACTGTTTGTAGCTTATGTTCTGAATTTACCATGAAGTGCTATCTCATTGCATGCTTTAAAAAAGGGTATCAAATTATTAATGAGCCCACCATAAAAGGTCAAATGGCTTCAAGAAAAGGCCAAATCATACTCTACTGTTGTGTCTTGATATAAACATGAGCCAGCACATCTTTACAGTTATAATCTCAACTTTAGTAGTGCTAGTGACAATTTGATATGATATATTTGCTTTATTGAAGTTGTTGGACCCCTTTCCATAAAAATGAAATATTTCTTTGTATATTTCTATACCAATAGCAATCCCTACCAGGCTGTACTTGTCTGAGATGCTAATTATGACTAGAATTATATAAAAAAAAGAAATTATTATTGGGTTTTATAATACAACTGATGCTAAAACTAGTCTCATCCCATCTCTGTGGCTGGACCTCATGAATCTCCCCAGAAAGCTGAGTGCAAGGTTGTGTTTTTTATGTTCCACCCCACCCTATATAAGCTCACAGCTTTGACAGATGGCCTCGTTTGTTCTGAAAAGCTGCAGGAACAGGTTGCAGGTACACGGCCATGGTAACCAAAAGACTGCGGGGGAGCTGCCAGCATCTGAGCACTTGTCTTCAGAGCTTTCTGCATGGAGGTTTGCATTATTGATGATAATTACAGACTGATGATGAACCTAAAGGGATGAAAATTCATAATCCATCCATCAGTGTGCTCTGTTCAAAACAGTAACATGAATGGGTGTCATTTCCCACCCCTGCCTACAGTTTTGAAAGGCCAGACTGGGTCATATGGCTGAGTCATCCAGCCAGAACAAAAGGCAGGGCTATTAGCAAGCAAACTGCTGATGCTGTAACTGTCCAGTCTTTTTTAATGTGAGGCATGGGAAACGTGCTTTATGGTCAGTTTGAAACTGGGATGACACAAGCTTTCATCACAAGTTGTATCATGGAGCACTAAAGCCAGAGGAAAGTGGTTTATTTTCATCTGGAACCCTGCAGGGATTTTGCACAAGACCCACCTTGAGCCATTTTTCAAAAACCTGTTTTTTTAGTTACTCACTGCACCCTCTGCTCACTTAAGAACAGGAGATCGATGCAAAATGGAAACTTTTCATCTCCATACCGAAGAGCGCCATTGACGGAGCCACAGCGGGAACTGCCAGACGCAGTAATAGCAGCATAAATCAAAGGAAAGGTGAATAAAGCGGTTCGGCCTGCCAGATTAATCTCGCCCAGCTCCTGCCGCTAAATTATGCATCGCACAGAATTATGGGGCACGGGTTAAGAGGCCTCCATTCAGACGGCCAGCCATCTCCACATGCTCTGTGTTCCAGCCTCTCCTGTGGTGATGAGTCAGCGCTTTTTTTCTTTGCTTCAAGAAGAGAACAGTGGGTTCATACTTGCTGACAGACTGTGAAAACTTCTGTTTTGCAACACAATCAGTCAACACTGACCATCTGCATCTCCTCATCCAAAGATTTTGCTGATGTGAGGCTACTCTCTTACTGAACAGTTTATAGACTGAGCGAACGCTTGAGATAAAATACAGATAATGTAGCTGGACAAGAACAATGTGCTAGTGCATCTCCAAAAATCAGAATGGAGAAACCTTTTGAGATGCACTAGTAGGTACATCTCAGTAGCATCCATCCATCTTTTCTGATTAATCTTGATCAGGGTCGTGGTGAGTCCCCTTCCCCTCACCAGGCACAGGGCAGGGCATTATAGACCATCCTAGCTAAGCCCAGGACAGGGCACCAATCCATCACTTGGTGCACACACACACATAAGACATGGACAATTTATAGTACCAAATTCACGTGACCTCCATGTTTTTGGACTGTGAGAGGAAACAGGAGACTCCAGAGGAAACCCATGCAGATACAGGGAGAACATGGAAAGATGGGAATCTCATTATGAGCTCAACTATTTCTCACCCAAGACTAGGAACCTTCACTCTGAATGATTGTTATAATGTCCAGGCCAGAAGTATCCCATGTCTCCTTCTGTTCTCAAGCTATATATTCTAAGGAGGATTTCTCTTAAGTCTTCTGAGTCATCAAAAAGCAACATTTGAGCAATATAGATTGTAATCTTGGACATTAGAATTCCCAGTCCTCAATGGGCAAGCTAAGAGCAACAGTTTTATTAAAGACTTCCTAAGAGCATGGGAATAACCTTTGAGGGGAACCCAGTCTCTCCTGGGCCATGTTGAATAGTGGACAGTGCTGCTGAGGATTTAGATCAAAGCAGTGACTGTTCAAAGCATTCTCTTATAGGGGCAGATTAGACTTGGTTGCAGGCTCAGGTTATTAGGGAAGCTGTCAGCTTTACATACCATTAGCAAGCATGCATGTACCAGCACAAGGGGCCTAAAATACTGGCGATGATCTTGTGCTAGTGGTCAGTTCAGTTTTATTTGTTTAGCTCTTTTTTACAGCAGATATCATAAATAGCTTTGCTGTAGAAAATGGAAGTGGCATTGAACATTCAGCCCAATGGGAAGCCTCATTTTAATGCTCTTACAGAAGAACATCAGGCATTGTTATAGCCTTGGGTTATTAGCAACCTGTCACTTTTATATACCATTAGCTAGCATCACTGGCCAGTACAGTTGCCAAGGTAATGAAAAAATTACCAAAGTAAACCAGTCACAGATGCTATTAAAGGATGCCGCACCACAGAGGTGCATAATTATGATAATCTTATGCTAAGGGTATGGTTCCCAATTCTGGTGCTGGATTGCTTCTGTACTGTATATGGTCCAGTTTCCCCAAATGCATTGTAGTATTAAGATCAGGTAATGTGTTGATTATAATGCTCATTTTACAATTTAATAATAATCTTGCACAAAGATGCTTTTTCAAATCTGAAGCCAATTCAGAGTTTAGATAATTGGTATAATCAGTATAGATGAATGAATTGTTACTTTTACACAAACAATCAGCACAATTCTACTACAAATTAAAATTAAATCAGCACATCTCTACTAAAAATTACTTTAATTCCAACATCAACCATCCATTATCACACCTGCTTTATCCTTATCAGGGTCGTGGTTAGTCCCCTACCCCCTCACTGGGCACAGGGCAGGCATTACATAAGTCAACTAAGCACAGGACAGGGTGCCAATCCATCGCTGGGTGAATACATGGACATATACATCCATACATACATGGGCAATTTTAGAGAACCCAATTTACCTGACCTCCATGTTTTTGGACTGTGGGAGGAAACTGGAGACCCCGGAGGAAACCCACACGGAGAACATGGAAACTCCACTCAGATAGGGACTCGAACCCAAGACCACAGTGCTGAGAGGTGAACGTGCTAACCACTAAGCCACCGTGCCGCCCCAACATCAACCACTTACAAGCAATACCTTTTCTCTGAATCAATAAAGTCAGTCATCAGTTATGCTTGCCTGCAGCTGTGATTGGCAAATTTCTGTAAAGGGTCCATATTTTCTGTGATTTTCCACTGCTGGAGGTGGTTTCCTTCTTCCTAATTTGTTTGACAGTCATCAGCTGTTATTTCCTTCAGCTGTGACTGGCTGATTTAAGGACTGCATTTTGTGCTTGGCATTATTGACTATGTCTGCAGTGGTCAGAGTCTGCCAGTAGCTGGTGGTAATCTTCTCCAAAGGCTTACCCTGCCTTTTAAAAACAAATCTGTGCCACAACATCTCTGGTTTTCCTTTCATGGGTGTATGTGTCAGCTGGCTGTGAGATATATGCCTGTTCTAATCTCCATAGGTCATATCCATTATGGCCACTTCTTGGCACAATCAAGCTTTATATTTTTGGGAAATATTCACCTGGTTTGTCTGCAGGCATTGGACACTGAACCTCACCTCTTCTCTCTAGTTCAAGTATGGTTTAGGGCTATCTTAAATCCCATTTCTTTAGTGGCACCTCAGGAAGTGCCGCAATGCCTAATGCAGAGCACAAGAGGGGTATAAAGCCTTAGGCTGTGTAGCAGTAGAATTGTGTTCTCTGGACTGATGGAGCTAAATCCAAAACCTTTGGGATGAGCTACAATGGAGTCTGTGATCCAGAACTAATCTTCTACCATTAGTGCCTAACCTCAGTAATGTACTTACGGCTGAATACAGTCACATGCTCACAGAATTGTTCAAAAATTTAATGCAAATTAAATTATTTCCAGAAGAGCAGAGCCTCTAACAAAGAAAATGTCCAATTTGATTCGCGAATCAACCACTTATTAACAATACAGTGGAAAGCAGCGAAAATGTGACTGAAATATATATTATTTACCACGACATCTACAGTATGTTTATAATGAATCTGTACAAGCTTGCAATTAATGAGCTGTTTGAGCTTATGTGGGAGAGTTCTATCATTATTTCTCTTGGGAGAGCTAATGGTGATACCACATTACAGACCTGTACCTTAGCTTAACTCTGACTGTGCCTTATTTAAATGATTCAAAATGATGCTACATTACAGCCACCAAGTTGGTGATTACAGCACTATCTGTGACTTATACAAATAAAAACATAAATACAAAAACATTTATCATGGCAAAATACTTTTTTGGGTCTTCTGGGTCAATCTGGTGAAATATCCACTGCAGTGAAGCACCACAGATGTTGCTATGGGAGTACAAGAAGAAATACCAAAAATATGTTCTGCTTGAAAAATCAGCTTTAACTACAAAACAGTCTGTGTTACAAGCACTTTTTAAAACACAAATGTCACAATAACAGCCAAAGAAACTGACAGTAAACTGGGTAAGCGGCAGAGAGGTAGCAGACATTTGCAGATAAAAATGAATTACATTTAATGATAACATAGGGAAGCTCCAGAGTCATAAACCAATAAACAATCAAAGTTTGATACTAAGTAAGACAATAACGTAGACAGGAGCACAGATCTAAAGACAAGTTACAAAATAGGTCAAGGTCAGAGTAGGGTGACCAGATCTGAGATGGTGAAAAAGAGGACACCTAACCCCGGTGGTGGGGGGGAAGGAGGGTGTTATGGGTGCGGGGTATAATGTATTGCTTGTTCACAAACAAGGACATTTTAAAAATAGCTGTACACTAGGCATATGGGTGATATATATATGAAAAAGAGCTTTATTGGCACCTTAGTGGGTGGGTACATGTGCTTTGCCTGTCATAAACAAGGACTACTGAGGTGCAGGCTGACCAATGAAATGTGTACAGGGAAGACTATCGACCAATAACAGTAGCTCTACAGTCAGACCGCCCAATCAGAAAGTTTTAGGCTAATTCACCACGCCCCCTTATCACTCAAGCGAACTGAACAGAGTGAGGAGGGAGGGGGCGAGACTAGTTTGTGAACAAAACACTTATCAAATTTTGATGTAAGCTCTAATTAAACAAAATCCCGGACATTCCTGAAATTCCACCCGGACAGTTTTTTTTAAGTCTCAAAAAGAGGACATGTCCGGGTAAAAGAGGACGTCTGGTCACCCTAGGTCAGAGTAAGAAGCAAGGTCAATCCGAACAGAGAAGGCTAAGGCTATGCTACGAAACAGGCTAATGCTAAGCTACAGAACAGAATAAAGATAAGCTAAAGAACTGACTACAAATAACTAAGGGCTAGAGCTAAGGAATAGGCTAAAGCTAGGGACCAGCCAACAATAATGAATAATAACTAGGAGCTAAGGCTAACAGAATGAACAAACAAACAAGGAATGAGTACAGAGAGCAAAAACTCTTATATAAACAGAAACAAGGAAACAGATCAGAATAAGGACTGCTCAGTATGCACTAGAGAAAGCGACAATACTTCGCAATGAGAGGATCTCAGAGAGTCGGCTATCTAGGGAAGACAATGATAGGAAACTGGGAACAGCTAAGACAGGATCGATAGAGGGGTCCTAAGTGAACTCTGGGTAATGTAGTTCAGAAAGTGTGGAAAAACTACGGAGAGAGGAAGGGAGCGGTGAAGGCTGCAAGGGCTGATGGGAAATGGAGTTGTAGGAGAAGTGTGAGGAAACTGGACAGGCTGAAGGAGCAGGGAGCGAGACAGAAACATAAAAATGTTTACTGTAAAAAAAAAGAAGAAAAGCTGAAAGAATATAATGTTATAGTATGCCAAGCTTCCCCTAAAATAGCTTAATAGCATTATTATGATTTGCTCACTGTCAAACACTGACCCAAAATCAACTCAGTACATTAAAAAAACAGAATATTATGTTCATAATTTAATTTTTAAAATGCTTGAAATGTCATATTTTAACTAAAATATGAACACAAATAAACTTTTTCACAATATTCTAATTTTTGGAGATACACTAGTACCACTCTGGCCCACACAGGACAGTCGACACTATTGTGGTGAGTTTTATAGACCTACATCTTAAGAAACTCCAGCATACCTCGACAGGGCTGATATGTGCTGTTATGAATGATGCGTCACACAAACTCGGACCTGGCGGACAAGATCTCTCCTTAGCAACACGGCAAACTTGGTTTCTATGGATATGTGCCCTGTGTGGGTTCTCACAGGACAGTGGAGAGACAAAGGGACACTGGTGTGTGGGCGAGGGGAGACCGATCTCAGGCGACACTCGTTAGCTCACTGTCTGTTCAACGTGAGAGTATTCACATAGGGAAGGATGTAGATGCAGGAATGCAAAAAGTGACATAACTGTTTGTGTAAAACTTAGAAGACTCATATACCACTCTTGTTTTTGGAGCGATGTATTAGGGTTACTTTTGGTTCCCTTTCCATTTCAATTTCTTTGCTCTGACACCACAACTAAACCTGATAATTAACTGATCACCAGATACCAATCTCTGTACTCAATACATGGTTCTTTGAATGGGACACTCCAGAGCTGCCTCACAAGGCTATTAAGTCCAGTGCCAAGTAGCAGGGGGTTATAAAACATTAGGCAGCAAAGCAATGGAACTGTGTTCTCTGGTGATGGAGCTTCATCCCGTACCTTAAGGCTTGAGTTGGCATGGAGTTAGTGATTGAGAACTAATCATCCATCATTAGTACCTGGCCTCACTAGTCCTCTTAAAGCTGAATGCAGTCAAATGCTCATAGCAATGTTCCAACATCTAGTGCAAAATCCTTTGAGAAGGGTAGAGGCTCTGTCTACAGCAAAGTTTGGCAAAATCTCTATTAATACCATTGATTTCAGAAGAAACTCTGCATGAGCAGGTGAACACAAGCCTCCAGATAAGATATGTTTAGATGTCTAGAACCAGACATCCAAGGGCCAACTTTTATTTTGAAGAGTGCATGGTTTTGTTCACATTTTAGTAAATGTTTTAACCCAATATAACTTCTTTGTCTCACTCAGTCTTTTACTCTCATGTTGGCAAAGCCTATTTTAAGGGTCTAACTCCCCTCGCTGAAGCTCAGCTCCCCCTCCTGTCATTCTTCACTCTCAAAGGAAGTGCACATCCTCGCTGTTCCTCCTGGGGCTCATTACCTTCTGAATCTGGGCTAAAGAAAAGTCAGGAGTCCTTTGAAAATGTAGCATGATTTCTTCCAGCATCCGTACCGAACAGAACACAAACCAAAGATGAAAACAAGCCCCTTCGTACCTTCACATAGGAGCACATCAGCCACACACTGTTGCTGTCTACCTCAATCACAGCTGCCATGAAATGTGAAGATGATGTGGAATAACTGGCTTTCCACAGGAGATCTATTTCCACAAAATTGAATTAAATATTCATTCAGTAGTGTCTTACACTTGAAACAGCATGACAAAGCCCGGTCTAATTTTGTACAAACTGTATATCATACATTTGACTCCCTTCATTTTTGTAGTCATACCATCATCTCTTTAAAAGGCTGATATCCTGATTTTTCTACTCAAATGTCCTCCATTTATCCATACATCCATCTATTGCCTTCTATTAATTCTGATCAGGGACACTGTGAGTCTGTTACCCCTTAACCAGGTGTAGGGCTTGGGATTACACTATCCTAACTAAGTCAGGGATAGGGCCTCTAATATGATTAAATAAAAAAGTCATATTTAATTTAACTTGGCCATTTTTCAACCTGTTTTACATACATAACGCGATTGACATCACACTTGAACCATACATGAACCAATAATGACTGACAAAGGATACATAAGGAAGTTTAAATAACACACTTAATCAAAGGGGGAATGAACAAGCAGGGCTGTAGGATGAGACGAGACAGGTACTGAACATTAACCAGACAGGACGAAGTGACAAGGGCGGGGACATAAGACATGATGTGGATGTAAACAAAGATCACATGGTGACAAGCAAAGGTGTCAAAAGTATTGACATTCATTACTCAGGTAGAAGTATAGATACCGGGGTTTAAAAAGACTTTTATAGAAGTTGAAGTATCAACTTAAGCTTTTTACTCAAGTAAAAGTACAAAAGTACTAGTTTCAAAACTACTTAAAGTATAAAAGTAAAAGTAATG
>BRDA01042601.1:0-10736 GCA_036984385.1 Crenuchus spilurus
TTCGCTCTCTGAGAGCTGCTTCCACTTTGTGCTGGAAGCCTGAGAAGAAGCTGGGCCAGCCAATAGCGTTCGAGTATTGGAGCATGCATGTACCCAGCTGTTGTACAGTACATATGTTCTACAGAACAAACCGGGAATATGTGGGTTTTCCGCGAATAACAAGTAGATATGTTCTAGAGAAATTTCTGCGAATAGGTGGGGGCTCACTGTACACATAGCATATATATGAGAATATTATGACCACCTTAATCATGCATATGCTTCACATGCCTAGACATAACTCGTTTATTATAGAGGTTAATTGGTCCACTTTGGTATGTCAATTGCTTTGTACCGCTCTTTGGAGTCTTTGTTCCTCTCTGGCATTTTGCTTTTGGGAGTCACTCAATGTACCAGAAGTCCATCCTCAATACAGCATCACTACACACTACTCACAGTCAGTGGTGTGAGATACTCCCTCCACCATGTTTCACAGCTACACTATTATCATCAGCACCAGTCACATCACGTCCATGATGATGGTTTTACTCTCTGATACAGCTGACTGTGCTCACTTATGTGTATATGCTTTATAAAGCTCATAAGAATCATATATATATATATATATATATATATATATATGTACATGCAGAGAAGACTGTAATTGATTATGATCATATTAAATACAGTGTGTACTATTGTTTTTGGCCAAAATAACCGTCTCAGTGTAATTGTGCTGTAATTTATTGTGGCTTGGAGAAAATATGATCAGAGCTATAATACTCCTGCCTCACAGAGTTACACCGCCGACTCTGATAATGTAGCTTAATGCAGGAATGGATTTACTGCTATATGCTCAGATAAGATACAAAGCTTAAGCTGCAGACAAAGCCAGATTTCCATTAATGAGCTGAACACAGAGGGGGTCGATATACCAGCCCCCCCTCCGCCCCCCACCTCTAAGACTGCTGCTTCCCACTTTTAACATCATAATCTCCACTACACAACTAGTACATTCTCTCTGCAGCACATTCTTATCATTTAGTGGATTTTCTGGGGTGATGGCAACAAAAGCCCCACTTGGTTCCCTGGAGAACTTTGCACCTGATGGTTTTTTAAATGATGCTGACATACCTGATGCACTGGCATTATACTGGCACACTGTGTGGTGCTGATATGTCTTGGCTGGTGTATTGTAGTGAATAACAGCTGGGGTAGATTGGCGGACTGGGGTTTGAGCTCTGGTTGGTCCATCACAACACTATTCCAATAGAGCCCTTGGACTAGACTCCTAACATTACAAATGTAACACGATTGTTATCGTAAGTCACTCTAAGTAAGAGCGTCGGCCAAATGCCTTAATTAAAATATCTTAATAAACATTATAAACACGTCAGCAGTGTTAGATTAAATTATTTGTCTTCCTTGATTCATCAAAAGACTCTGAGAAGAGCCCGAGTGGCTCAGCAGGCTAAGATGCCGACACTATGAACAGAGGATCGCGAGTTCGAATCCTGGTCATCCCGTTTGCCATCAACAGCTGGGCAGTGCTCTCTCTGGGAAGGTAGATGGCGCTCTCACTCTCTTTATCACTCACCCATTGCAATGTCTACTGGCTCAGGCGTCTACTGATTGGTCCATTCAGAGCTGGGAATCCTGCGCTTTCCTCCGAGTGCGTTGCCTTCCCAGTGACGGTGTATTGGAGTGCCTCCAAACAGCTTTACAGTGGTGCCCCACGGACCACTGATGCCCGAGGACTGGTACAGAGCAGTCAACCAACCACAGTGGACCAGTTAGCCTATAAAATGAACAGGACAGTGTCAGGGATGAACATTTAGCAAGCTCACTATTAGGCAGCTGGTCATAATATTCTCATATGATTGAGTACAGTTCACAGCCGTTGTGTTAAGAACGAGCATCCTCATACAGGACAGCTCAACTGAACCACAGCATCTCAGAACTGGAGCTCTAAGATAGTATATTTGCACTGATGACATGTAAACCTAAAGTTAGACTGGTTTTGTGTTTAAATTAAAGAACCAATTTTACACCCACTGGTTCTGGTCCATAAGGAAACTGCAGAACCTTAGAAATGCTGCCATCTGCTGGTACAAATGGGACGGTTCAGTTTTGAAACAGCTGGTTAAGTTTACTCCTTATAAAGGTGAGCTCTATGAGTCCAGGGAGACAAAAACTTCTTTAGAACACCAGGAAGATCCAGTGAGAACACTCAGAGCGGGAAACTCTAAGAACCTGAGGAAGAACCCTCTGAGAGGAACCAAAAATCAAAAAGAACATCTCCCTAAAACTCTTTGAGAGCATGAAAGAGAAGATGAGCTTTGACCAATACCTGCATGATAAAGAACCAATGAACATGAAGACGAACCAATGAGAGAACCCAAGAAACAAATGTAAAAGTAATGGGGAACCCTCATGTCTAGGTCTTCAGAGAAGTTCATGAGGGTTCTCTGCTGGTAGTGTCACATTAGATACCAATATTGGGGAACCCTCATGTCTAGTTCTTCAGAGAGGTTCTACAGGGTTCTCTACTGGTAGTGTCAAGTTAGTAAAAGTAATGGGGAACCCTCATGTTTAGTTCTTCAGAGGGGTTCCACAGGGTTCTCTGCTGGTCATGTCAAGTTAGGTAAAAGTAATGGGGAACTCTCATGTCTAGGTCTTCAAAGAAGTTCATGAGGGTTCTCTGCTGGTAGTGTCACATTAGATACCAATATTGGGGAACCCTCATGTCTAGTTCTTCAGAGAGGATCTACAGGGTTGTCTACTGGTAGTGTCAAGTTAGTAAAAGTAACGGGGAACCCTCATGTTTAGTTCTTCAGAGGGGTTCCACAGGGTTCTCTTCTGATCATGTCAAGTTAGGTAAAAGTAATGGGGAAGCCTCATGTCTAGGTCTTCAGAGAAGTTCCTGAGGGTTCTCGACTTGTAGTTTCTAACCTGATACACAGTCTAAAGCTCTGCACAAACCCTTAATCTGCCCCCTCAGTGGGATTAGTTAATGCTCACTGCTCCCTGCGGGCTTCAGGTCTGTTACAGCAGCAACTGCATGATGTCATTCTGCAGCAGACGGAGATTATTTGATGAGATTAGTGCTTTTGTGACATTGTGTGGTTTTGGAGGGTCCACTAGAAAAGCACAAAAGCTTTAAACAAAAGGCCTCGGCCTGCTGAGACTGAGCTGAGATCAGATAAGCTGGACCTGCTCTGGACTCTCAGATGATTACAGTAATAATGATGCTGATTGGTCAGTTACAGTCATGTGCAAAACGTTTAGTGAACAAAGCTCTACACATCTGAACATTTTTACTCTTTATTTTCTTTTGCATAACAGAAAAATAGTCATAATGCATAAAACCTGTATCCTGTACTAAAACATGACTACACCGTTTATAGTGTATGTTTATACACTATCTATGTCCACATCCATCCATCAACCCACCTAGCCACCAAACAATCAGTCAGTCAGTCAGTCAATCAATCAATCAATCAATCAATCAATCAATCAATCCATCCATCCATCCATCCATCCATCAACCCACCTAGCCACCAAACAATCAGTCAGTCAGTCAATCAATCAATCAATCAATCCATCCATCCATCCATCCATCCATCCATCCATTAACCCACCTAGCCACCAATCAATCTGTCAATCAATCAATCAATCAATCCATCCATCCATCCATCCATCCATCAACTCACCTAACCACCAATCAATCAATCAATCAATCAATCCATCCATCCATCCATCCATCCATCCATCCATCAACCCACCTAGCCACCAATCAATCTGTCAATCAATCAATCAATCAATCAATCAATCCATCCATCCATCCATCAACTCACCTAGCCACCAATCAATCAATCAATCAATCCATCCATCCATCCATCCATCCATCCATCCATCAACCCACCTAGCCATCAATCAATCAATCAATCAATCAATCAATCAATCAATCAATCAATCAACCCACCTAGCCACCATTCAATCAATCAGTCAGTCAGTCAGTCAATCAATCAATCAATCAATCAATCAATCAATCAATCAATCAATCAATCCATCCATCAACCCACACAGCCACCCACCAATCAATCCATCCATCCATCCATCCATCCATCAACCCACACAGCCACCCACCAATCAATCAATCAATCCATCCATCCCTCCATCCATCAGCCCACACAGCCACCCACCAATCAATCAATCAATCAATCAATCAATCAATTCATCCATCCATCCATCCACCCGTCCGTCCGTCCATCCATCCATCCATCCATCTATCTATCTATCTATCTATCTGTCTATCTGTCTGTCTGTCTGTCTGTCTGTCTGTCTGTCTGTCTGTCTATTAATCAGTCTATCAATCAATCCATCTATCTATCCAATGAGCCAGTGTTGGGATGCTGTGTAAAAATGTAAATAAAAAAAGAATTCAGTAGAATCTATGTAGTCTGTAAATCTCCTACAGTCATCATTTATTCACAACAGGACACAGAACATATATCAGATGTTGAAAATGAGAAATTTTAACATTTCCTGAAAAAATATGAGCTCATTTAGAACTTGATGGCAGCAATGCATCACAAAAAACAGGACAGAGTGATGTCTACCATAGAGTAGCATCCCCTCTACAGGAAGTGAGGGCAGCAGTTGCTGGAGTTTTAGTAGACATTTAGAGGAATGTTTGTCTGATGTCATTCAGTTCAGTATTTGATTCATGTGATCACAGAACATTTAGCCTCAGTGCATTTTAAATGAGTTCAGATTTGAGTTTGTGGATTGCACAGTGAAGATCACAGAGAGGGATTTCTGGACGTGCTCCTGAGCCCATGCAGTGACTTCCAGAACAGAACCAGTTTTTACTGCAGTGGTGCCTGAGGGCCCACAGATCATGGACATTCAGTATTGACCATCGTCACTTGTGCACTGGGATTTCTCCAGGTTCTCTGACTCTTTTGATGATATTATGTCCTGTAGATATTCAGCGTTCTCAGTTTTACGTCGAGGAACATTTTTCTGAAATTGCTCCTCAGGTTTTAGATGCAGTTTTTTTGCAAAATGGTGAACAACTGCCCATTTCTGCTTCTGAGAGACGCTGACTCTCTAAAATACTCTTTTTATACTCAGTCCTGTGACGTCCTCTCGTACAGCCTTTCATATATATACAGTCATATCAAAATATTATCACGTCAGTCACATGACCTCCAATGGGATCTTCAGGAATGGCATGACTTAAAATTAGGCTATGGGGTCACACCAGAGGACAAACTGTACCAACATTTCTGTACTTATACCAGTATGTGGCTGATAAAAATGACCAGCATTTACTAACATTTACTCACATCACCTACTCACAGGTATGTTAAAAATCAGGTTTTGGGTTAAGATTAGGATTACGGTAAAGGATTATTTTCAGGTCTAAAGGGCTGTTAAAGGAACCGTTCTTGCATAATTATTTTTTCACACTTACCTCAGATGTGGTTAATCAACAAAAACATGTTCCAGATAGCAGATACATTTGGGCCTAATTTGGGCCACTTTTGGCACAGTTATAGCACATTCACCCAGTGTCATGAACTGGGAAAGCTTTGGGCTATACCATATGTTGTATGGGCTACAATTGGGCCAACTGTCAAGAGCTGGGCTAGACTTTGGTTATGGCATGTGTTGTGTGAGCCAGATGTGGGCTAGATGTCATGAACTGGGCTTAACTTGGGTTGTGACATGTGTTGTGTGGGACAGATGTGTGCCAGATGTTATGAACCAGGCTTGACCTGGATTACAGCATATGTTGTCTTGGCCAAAAGTGGGCCAGATGTCATGAACTGGGCTTCACTTGGGTTACAGCATTTGTTCTGTGGGCCAGATGTGGGCTAAATGTCATGAACTGGGCCTCACTTGGGTTATGGCATGTGTTGTGTTGGGCAAATCTGGGCTTGATGTCATGAACTGGGCTTAACTTGGGTTGTGTGTGCCAGATGTGTGCCAGATGTTATGAAACAGGCTTGACTTGGATTACAGCATATGTTGTCTTGGCCAGATGTGGGCTAGATGTCATGAACTGGGCTTAACTTGGGTTACAGCATGTGTTGTGTGGGCCAGATGTGTGCCAAAAATCACATCCTCTGTCCTGATTTGGCACAGACCTGGCATACAACACACCTGTCATTTGACCCATATAAGATTGACCTGGATGTGGCCATATTTGGGTCAAACATTCATTGCTATCTGGTGTTTGGACGTCTGGGGTAAGTGGAAAATGGTATAAAAGTATAAAACTGAATAAATTCTGTATGTAGGTACTGTTAGTTCTTACAAACTGATGGTTCTAGGTTTGGATTGGTTCAGTTCTAAAAGAAACCTTTCATCAACATCTATTTTCATGTTGTGTAGATGTTCAATAAACCTTAAGAAGGCTTGTATAGTGTGATGTGAAGTAATGCAGTGTGCAGCTGTGACCATTAGGGGTCAGTATTAGTGCAGAAATCAATTTAACTTCCTTTGAATGTTTTTTTTACATGAAAATGCTAAATGAAACACAGCATTGTATACACAGTCATATCAGAATATTATGACCACCTTCTTGTATTTACACTCACTGTCTCTTTTAGCTCCACTGAGCATACAGGTGCACTTATAGTTCTATTTTTATCTGTTTCTCTGTATACTTCTGTATTCTTCAGTGGTCAGGACCATCACAGAGGGATTATTCTCTGTGACACTGATGTGGTGGTGGTGTGGTATATTATTATATTATATTATATTATATTATATTATATTATATTATATTATATTATATTATATGAATATATTATCTGCATCAATCATTTTTCTGACATGGTTAATTATATTCCTAATTAAATTACAGATGGGATATTTTACTGCTATTTCACATGAATATTTAGCCCTTTTTTATTTTTTATTTGTAAATAAAAGCTTTTATTCTCTTGTTTATTCTGTGGTGTCGAATCTGCGGAACTGAAACGTTGCCTGACTCGTGTCACGTGACCTGTGTTGCCGGCCCCAGCATGGCGGCGCCCTTGCTGAGCGTGTTTATGTTTGAAAGGAGTCAGAAATGAGAGCCGGAAGGTTTTCTGACGCGTTTTAAAGAGGTGTGAGAGGAACCTACAGCTCCCAGCAGAATGGAGAGACGGGAGTTCGTGGCCTGTCTGGTGGTAAAGCGCTTTTTTAGAGAATTTGAAGCTGTTAGAGTTAGATTAGCTACTTTATGAGCAGATGTGTCTGAGAGTCAGAATATTACAGTCAGGAAGGTTAAACGTCTTTCTCACGTTCTCACAGCGTCTCACTTTCTCATAATGTCTCACACTATTTCAGTGTCTCACTATTTCAGCATCTCACTTTCTCACAGCGTCTCACTTTCTCATAATGTCTCACACTTTCACAGTGTCTCACTTTCTCACAGTGTCTCACTTTCTCACAGTGTCTCACTTTCTCACAGTGTCTCACACTTTCACAGTGTCTCACACTTTCACAGTGTCTCATTTTCTCACAGCGTCTCACTTTCTCATAATGTCTCACACTTTCACAGTGTCTCACTTTCTCACAGTGTCTCACACTTTCACAGTGTCTCATTTTCTCACAGCGTTTCACTTTCTCATAATGTCTCACACTTTCACAGTGTCTCACTTTCTCACAGTGTCTCACTTTCTCACAGCGTCTCACTTTCTCACAGCGTCTCACACTTTCACAGTGTCTCACTTTCTCACAGCGTCTCACACTTTCACAGTGTCTCACTTTCTCACAATATCTCACACTATTTCACAGCATCTCACTTTCTCACAGCATCTCACTTTCTCACAGTGTCTCACGTTCTCACAGTGTCTCACGTTCTCACAGTGTCTCACACTATTTTAGTGTCTCACACTATTTTAGTGTCTCACTTTCTCACAGTGTCTCACACTTTGACAGTGTCTCACACTTTGACAGCGTCTCACTTTCTCACAGTGTCTCACACTTTGACAGCGTCTCACTTTCTCACAGTGTCTCACACTTTCACAGTGTCTCACACTTTCACAGTGTCACACTTTCTCACAGCATCTCACTTTCTCACAGCGTCTCACAGTGTCTCACTTTCTCACAGTGTCTCACTTTCTCACAGCGTCTCACACTTTCACAGTGTCTCACTTTCTCACAATATCTCACACTATTTCACAGCATCTCACTTTCTCACAGCGTCTCACGTTCTCAGTGTCTCACGTTCTCACAGTGTCTCACGTTCTCACAGTGTCTCACGTTCTCACAGTGTCTCACACTATTTTAGTGTCTCACACTATTTTAGTGTCTCACACTATTTTAGTGTCTCACACTATTTTAGTGTCTCACTTTCTCACAGTGTCTCACACTTTGACAGTGTCTCACACTTTGACAGCGTCTCACTTTCTCACAGTGTCTCACACTTTGACAGCGTCTCACTTTCTCACAGTGTCTCACACTTTCACAGTGTCTCACACTTTCACAGTGTCTCACACTTTCTCACAGCATCTCACTTTCTCACAGCGTCTCACACTTTCACAGCGTCTCACTTGCTCACAGCGTCTCACTTGCTCACAGCGTCTCACACTATTTCACAGCGTCTCACACTATTTCACAGCGTCTCACACTATTTCACAGCGTCTCACACTATTTCACAGCGTCTCACTTGCTCACAGCGTCTCACTTGCTCACAGCGTCTCACACTATTTCACAGCGTCTCACGCTATTTCACAGCGTCTCACACTTTCTCACAGTGTCTCACGCTTTTTCACAGCGTCTCACTTTCTCACAGCGTCTCCCTTTCTCACTGTCTGTCTCCTGTTCTCACAGCATCTCAATTTCTCACTGAGTATGTGAGCCATCAACAGCATCCAAAACACTTGTTCTGCAATTCTGTAAATTTGGTAAATTTAAAAAACACAGTAAATTTGGTTTCATTTCATTGAGAATTGACTCCAAATATCAACTAATCTTGATTAAAAAATGACACTTCTGCTTTTCCACAGTAGTATCATCAAATTGTTGTCAAAATAAAGATTCAGTATTTCAGAATAGCAAGATTGTCTCAGGTAGAGATTGTAACACACACTAACACACCACCTCCACGTCAGTGTCTCTGAGATATTTGTGTTGAAGCACCTGTCTACCTTCTTTTATTCAAAAGTCATCTGCTTTATTTTTGCCTCCAGGCTGGAGGTTGTGCAGGAATGTGTGTAGACCTCACCCTGTTTCCTCTGGACACCATTAAGACCCGCTTACAGAGCCAGCAGGGTTTCTACAAGGCTGGAGGCTTCAGGGGCATCTACGCTGGGGTCCCGTCTGCAGCCGTGGGCTCCTTTCCTAATGGTGTGTCTTCTAATGGACACCAGTCAGAAGCAGCTCTCTCTGTATCAGTGAAGTCATGTAGTTTTACTTCTTGACCCAAAATGTCCTGTTTTGCTGTTTATTTCCAGCTGCAGCGTTCTTCGTCACTTATGAAGGCACCAAGTCTCTCCTCGCGGGCTCCGTCTCCACACACGTGGCTCCTGTCACGCACATGATCGCCGCCTCTCTTGGGGAAATCGTAGGTTCCCTTTCTTTTCCTCTCTTTTTTCTTAGGTTTCCTTTGTCATTTGTTCCACTTTGAGTCTGGATGAGTAAGATGCCAGCTCACTGAGAAATTTGTTTTGGGGTCAAAAGTGTAATTTTAGGCTCGTCAGTCCAGCTCAGCTGCTTCTGTACCACAGGCTGTTCACCAGTTGTGCACTAGATACTGTCTTTATTTATGTTTTTTTGTGAAGGACATCGCTAGCAAATAAAAAGGTCCTCTGTCCTGGTTCTTGGCAAACTTGCACCTGCTTGATAGAACCTTAGACCACCATCCATTCACTTTAAAACACCTTTTCAGTCTCCTCCTCTCTCAGGCACTTCTCTTCCATACCGTGCGCCCATTCGAGTCCTGATCATGCTGCTTGCCATCGACAGCCAGGGCCTCGGCAGAGCAGGATGGCACCTCTCCATAGCACTATAAACAATGTCGACTGACTTGGGCGATGGCAGGGATCGGATGGAGGTCATTGGAGGTCGTATCTCACACACCACTAACTGTGTGATGTTCTAGAGCCGCTGTAGTGAAGCTGTACTGAGACTGAACTTCTCATACATTGAGTGCCTCCCAGCGGCATAACGGTGGTGCCCCACAGGCTATTGATGCCAGGGGGCAAGTGGTACAGAAGTCAACAGACCTCTATAATAAACAGTAAAGTGTCAGGGAGGAGCATTGAGCGATCGCTGTTATGTCAAACCGCAGAAGCATTATTACGGTGTTCTGATATGACCGTGTGAGCGGGAAAGACATCTATAAATGTGTGGAAAAATGGTCTGAAAAGCTTTAATCTGAGGTGAGGAGGAGGCCAGCCCTCTGTTTAACCCTTCATTAACTGCAGGAGGATTTGTGCACTTCAAAGCAGAGCTTTGGAGCCGAGGCTGTAGCCCTGTGTGCTGAGGGAATGTGTTACCCAGCTCACAATCCTGCAAATCTGAGGGCTTAGCCAAAAAAAAAAACTTCACTGAGGTCATCCAGAGGGGAAGACGAGCATATCCAAGTTCATAAATTAGGAAAAAGTAGGAAATGCTACGGTCGAGGTGAACCGTTTGGTATTTGATCACCGTGTTCTTCAATTAAGTCACAATTATAGTGAGGATCAGTACATCATAAACATCCTCAATAAACACTATTAATCACTAGAATAGGAGATATTAGTCCATAAACA
>BRDA01042603.1:0-34255 GCA_036984385.1 Crenuchus spilurus
CATCGTTCTTGCTAAACCCAAAATGTTGCCAAACGAGTGATGACGCATTTCTTTTGAAAATGAGCTGCTGCTCTTCCTCCTGCACCAGCTCTGCCATCACCGCTTCAGCATTTGACGTTTCAGCGTCTTAAAGGAACATGAACATAGCCGAAAAAAAGACAAGACGACTTTTCTTTTCATTTTTTTAAGACACTGAAAATACCAATATGGGCAAAATGACATCGGTTATTGTCATAAATTTTGGTATCGGTAAATTTTCGGTTTATCGCCTAGGCCTAGTCCTCGTGTAAAGCAAAGAATATTACCTCTTAAGCTAATTATTCCAGAAGAAAGTTGGTAGGAAGTTGAGACGATAGTGGGAGGATAAGGTGTGAGCCAAGTGAAGTTGAAGGGCTATTTACATCGATCAGACATAATATTCAAACCAATTTACTAGTATGGCCAATATGGTGTTAGACTTCAGTGTGCCACCAAAACAACTTGGCTCCCTCACAAGACCTCTGAAGGTGTTCTGTGGTATCTGGCATCAAGATGGTAGCAGCAGAGCTTGTAAGTTGTGAGGTGGAGTTACTGCAGATTGTTCAAGCATATCACACACATGCTCAATCAGGTTAGGGTTAGCCTTGTCAAAATGGCTCAGGTCTAGACACTGCATATTTTCTACAGCACCCAACACACCATTTATGACAGGGGTGTCCAAACTAGGGGCCAGAAGGAGAAAAATATATGCAGTCGTGGGCCACAGACTTGTAGCCTTATAGTAGTATTATAAGAGTTTTTTGGTGGTCATTTTTTGGTGGTACATTTTTAAAGTAGTCCAAAGACAAACACTCCACCTGATCTGATAATTTACTCACAACTGCATTTAAAAATAAAAAAGCCCAATTTTGCATAAAAACTGCAAACCTGGCAACCATGAAGTTCCCATGCTGGGCTATGAGTTGAGCTACCTCATAGCACTTGTAGCATTTTCTTGCTAGTTTGACTTTCAGTTCTCATTTTACACCAGTGCCTGACCTCAAAGAATGATGTTTCATTTCATAATGTCTCTTAACATTATACTCCTTCATTACAGCAACTGTTTCCTGATTTCCATTCCATTTATTTTCCCAACCTGCCTGAAATATTCTGTCTATTTTTTTGAGTCGCCATATCTACCCAAAAGCTCAGGAACAGTAAAGTAGGTGTAACATTGTTAACGTTTACAGTTAGTGAGGAAAGGAGATTAGGAGTGGTTTTGATTGGTTTAACATGATGGCAACACCCATTGTTCAAACTAGGAATCTTTTTTTTTTTTTACAATCTGCCTAATAGCGGTATAATTTGTTTATTATTTTTAAATTACTGTTCCAAAAATGGTAACGGGCCGCAAATGGCCCACTGGCCAGACTTTGGACATGCCTGATCTATGAGATATGAGTGTTCGTTTATCATCTGATATATCCTAGACCTTGACATGTACCACTGTTTCAAAATAACCAAATGTTATTTGCTTCACCTGCCAGGGGTATTGACATGATTCTGTGAGCCTGGCACACAGTGGGATGTCTAACAGTCAACAAGAATGCAAACACAGAAATGCTCTTCTGTCACTACTCAGCCATAGAAAAACCTACAAAACAAGAAAAGTTGAAGATTAAAGATTCCCTGAATATTTAAAGATGGTCTGCTGAATATGTTCTCAGGTTTAGTACAAACAGTACCTTTAAAGGGCATCATAACGATCTTACTTTTCTGTTAATACTAGCACAAAACGCAAAGACAAACAAAATGTATTTGTGTGTTTTACATTTCAAAGGCCAAGACTGAGAAAGAATTGCTAGAGTTGATCAAAGTCAAGATTAGATGCAAACTTTTTGATAGAAACTAGCCGAAACAAACATGAGCAATGTAGCTAAAGTTATGCTAATTTTATTAGCCATGCTAGCATTGTGGTTGAAATATTACATGTTGTATAATCTTGAACTACTACTCAAGGTAAAATTATGTAAATAAAATGATACTTTTCCAAATATCAGAATTAAATATTCAATGAGAAAGGTGCCAAGCGAGCTAAAATTAATCCAACGACTTCATTAAATAGCATCAATACTGAACATTCCTGTTCCTGTCTCAGTTTTAGGCACTCTCTCTGAAATGAGCTTCTTCTGCCAATCTGCTCTCAGAGGGGAAGAACAGCATCTAGAGGCCCAAGAAAATGATTTGTCCTTCCTTGCTGAGCCAGGCGTCAAGTCTCCTGCTGGTCAGAGCCTCTCTACTGAAAGAGCTCACTGGCCAAAGGCCACCACACAGCTTCTCATTTCAACCGAGCAGCCACGGAAAGCAAAGCAGAGCAAGAGCCAGAGCAGCTCTGTGAGAAAGTTGCATGAGAAAGAGACAAGATGATTGCTGACTGACTCCTGAGTCTGTGAAATCAGGTACAGGTGTGACGCAGCACAGACAAATACAACATTCACTAGTTTGGGTGTCTAAAGCAGCATATAGTTCTCATCAAACAACGTCAGAGGAAGAGATAAACGCTTCTGTTTAGGATGACTGACAATGTTTTGCTGCTGACTGCTTTTGCGGAGGTGTTTAAGAGCCCGAGGAGGACCCCCCTGCCATTTCTGTAGTGGCTTGCAAGCTGTCGGTCATTAACCTCTATCTAAGCAGGAGAAAGAAGGGAAGCTCCAGCGAGCCGACGCCCACGCACAGCACCTGCCAGCTGGGACGGGATCTAGCACAAGCCCCAGCTTCTTCCCTGGGGCCTCCCCCTGCAGCAAGATCCATGGCTGTCTGCACCTGGTACCAGCCGAGGATGCACATAAGCCTCTCGAAGCTCCAGGCCATATGCATAATAAACACCAAAGTGCAAGCTATGATCACAACGGGATCTCAGTGATCTAATGGACAAACACAGAAAGACAACAAATCCAACATCACGGCAGTGTGAACACACTTATGCAGATGAAAGCTCGCTCAACACGACAGCAGCCTATTTGCACAACTGTCAAACTCCGCCTGGTTCTCAATGTAACTTTGCTGTATGTGTTTGTTTATGTCTCAATGAAGATTATTTCCCAAAAATGTCTGGCAGCTTTCTAGTCGCCGCCATCTGGCACTGCCCCCCGAGTATTCACTGCAGACTCGCCCTCCTTGTCTTGGCAGTCAAAATTCAAAACTCGACATAGTCGTGCCATACTGTACATCTCGTAGTGCTGAGTCGCACTGCCACCAGGGAACTGAATCATGGCATTTGCCATCATGAAATACAGGCTGGCTCTCATGAACAGCTTCATCCTGCCCTTCAAAACAACTGCACTGAAGTACATCAGTCTTCCTCAAAGCCGTGCAGAGAACAGAAGGCTCTTTGTAGCCGCTCTTCCAGCCAGAGAAGAGGAAAGTGGAATACAAAAAGAGATTCCAAAGAGAATAAAAACAGTGCACAGTGCGTTCGCTTGTACCGCTCCCTCATTCCAGTTAACAGCAGCCTTTAGTTCAGCATGCTGGTATACAGTAACATGGCATCGCTGGTAGCTTATGAACAGGCTTACAGCTACTTTGTCATGCAGAAGGGTGGGGTGGGGGTATTCTGAGGAAATGTAAACAACTAAAATGTGCTGAGAGAGCCACTTTAGGAGCTCTTATCAATACAAAGGCAAGTGAGAAAAGCAAAAAGAAGCAGTAATAATCCTGCTTGTAGGAATTTCTTTCTGCATTTAACCCACCATCTGTGATCTTTGAATGCACACACGCACAAACAGACACTAGGAGCAAGCAAGCATACAAATACTTGGAGCAGGCTGCAGCTCCCGGAGAGCAGTTGAGGGTTAGATGACTTACTCAAGTCATGTTCAGAGAGGGAAGCATTGTTCATTCACATTCATGGGGTTTGACCTTTAGGTGACCTTTAGGTTTCTAAGTTTTATGCCCTTAAAGGGTAAAGAACAAGGGTGAGTGAGACTGGTGAAGTCATAGTGAGGGACAGTGTGGAAGGGGCAGAGCACAAAAGATGAAGGGGGTGGGGCTAATGCACATGGGTCATGTGACTCAGCACAACTCAACTCCCTCAAGAGCTCTACTTAAAAATCATTAGAAGGATACGGGTGGCAAAGGCCTGGCGCTCGCAGGCATATCAAATGGCAATACAGCGCATTCATTACAAAAGGTTGCCTCATTACGAGCAAGAAAATGCAGCACAATGACATTGTAGTTAATGAGTATTTTTCCTCCTGCTGATGGGGTGCACTGCTCAGGGAGAGGATATATCTTACTATAGCTGAGCTTTTCCAGTTGCATAATCACAGCTGCAGCAGATGTGTCACATTCACAGTACAGTAGGCTTCCTCCACAGTTTGGATTAAGGCCATTCTTGTCCTTGCTTTTTGACATGCACAATGTGAGCAGATTGGGAGAAACAATATAGCAAAAATCCAGTCTGCTGCACACCGGTCGCATGCAGAGGTCATTCGCTTTTGTGGGAGATATGACGCGTGCCGTCTCTCAATGGAGCCTTGACCGGATGCTGGAGATGGAGAAGAGGTTTTGGTGTCTGGGATTAAAATGTGTCGTACTGAGGAGAACACAGACACTAAATCTGTTATGCCTCTCCGTTCATTCTGGAAAACAGAGAGGGACACCAGCTTTTAGACTAATTGGAGTCTGCAGAGAATCTATTACAACTCTGAGAAGCATCACAGCAGCCGCCTACAAGTTCTCAAACACACACAGACACACACACAAACACAGGCAAGATTTTTCTTCTACCATTTTATCTCCTGTTCAGAGAGTGCTAATTAAGAGTTTCCAGGCATGAATACACCCTCCTTGCTCTTCTTTCTTGCATTCCCTCACATAACTAGCCGTTTGATCTGTTCGGCGAGCCTTATTACACTGTAGTTATGAAAGGGATTTTATTCTTATTGTTATAAAGACAAGGCTCCCCATTTTCATTACCCTGATCTGGTTCTTTCTCCCACCGCTTTTTAAACTCCCCTTTTAGCCATCAATAATCTCACAGCAGTGCTCTGACACAGGGCATTCCCATGGCTGCCATTACAGGCCCTGCAAAACTCTTCCATTTCTGCCCACTTTCCACTGTAGTGCCTAATCAGAAACAAGTGGCCTTGAGCTCTCCCTAGGTCATGGTCAACTGCTGTGTTTTCTTTTATATTATCATGTTACTGTCCAATGTATGTGTCACAATTTTAATTGAGCTTGGTTGAAATCAGCTTTAGTTCTAGACAGCTCTGACTGGGGAGGTAGTGCAATGAACCCAAAATGCAACCCTGGGCAAAATGAACCAGACAAAGTATCACATACCAAGTCCTTGAGGCACCTCTGGGCATGGAGGAATGGGCTTAGGGGTGGAGCGTGTGCGGTTGATCTCAGGCTTAATGGTGGGTGAGAGCTGCTCAGCTGCAGGCAGGTAGCTAGCGAAGGTGGTGTTGGGCCTGCCGCTGGAGTAGTTGTAGTAGTGGTGGGGCCCTCGGGAGGCATTGGCACCACGGCCGTTGTTGAAGCGGCTGAAGATGTCGAAGCGCTGACTGTAGACATCAAAGTAAAGGATCATCATGATGAGGAAGTGTACCAGGCACAGCAGCAGCACAGCCTTGCAGATCCGCTCCAGCGTCCGGCCCAACATCAGCCGGCTCATGGTCGAGGCCACGCGGCACCTGCCGCAAAGGGCATCCGGTCAGCGGTGCCTCACCCTGCCTCACCTTCCCAATGGATGCTTCTGGAAAGCAAATATGGAGAAATTTCCTGTAGAAGAAAAACAAGAAGGAATGTTTTAATTTAAGTCAATTTTGCACTACATAGAAAATAACTCTTTAGTGTTAGTCTTGGACAATGCTGGTATCTCTTCCTATCATTGAGAGATTCATGACTTTATTTTCTACATACATTCTAAGATACATACAAAAGACAGGTGCATTATAAAAAGTGAAATACTCATCTTATTTAGGTTGTTAATTTCTTGCTATTTTAAGATACTAATTAAAGATTTTCTATAAAAATATGTACGCCATGTCTTTTTTAGAATTAAGCCTTAAAACACATGCTTCAAACAATTACTGATGTTTGAAATCTCAAACAAACAAAACTGAGCACTTAGTTTGTGTCCTGCTCAAGGGTGACCTCTTATTGCACAAATTTGAGTTGGGAGATTAACCTACATAAAGTCCCTTCAGTGCTGTGTAGACAAAAATCTAAAAGCACTAAATGTTTTGTATTTCACTGTAAGTCGTAAGTACGAGTTATATTACAGATCACATTTTCAGCTAATTTGAATGACTCTTTTGCAAACACCATAAACATTCTGCATTTATTTCATGTATTTGAATTATTGCCATATAAAAAATATACAAAAAAGACAAAAATTCTAAAAATAAAAACATAAAAACATTTTAAAGGCTATAAACCACTGAAGTAACTAACTGAAAACTAGATGAGCCTCTAGGAAAGCAATCAATAGATTCTCCATCAGTAGATTTTGAGCACCAGCTTTTCACAGCAGAATTCTGCCCTATGTAAAATGCAGTGCAACAGATTTGAGATGACCTTAGAAGAATAGTTATTGCTGTAGATATGACTGGAAATTACTGCAAAAGGAATTCTCAAAACTACATCCCCATCCATCCACTGCTGGGCAGATAGTTTACAAATGGATAGAATTCAGTAGCACTGTTATTCTCTATTGGAAAGGATGTCCTACAGCATTTCAGTGCAAGGACATACCACAAAATCCTCAAAGTCACAAAGAACCCAAGGGTGAGAAAAAGTCAATCCTGTTAAAAATATGAGCCATTACCTGACTCAGGCAGTCAAGGCAGGCAGCCAAAATATACAATAAATGGAACAGCTCTTTAAAACATTCTCACTTTGTGCTTTCTATATCAAAAAGTATATTGATGTACACAAAGCTGTTTTCTTAGTAGAATCAACAAATTCATGTTTTGTCATGTATTGATCCTTATTGATCAAAGTTGTCCGGAAGGACGTCCAAACTACTTTATGCCAGATACACAAAATGTCTTATGATGTCGCAACAAACAGTGACTGGATAGCAATTGATGAATCAGCTTTTGTGCATAGAAACAAGGCCCCAAGTCCTAGTACATCATTTACATATTATTATTATTATTATTATTATTATTATAATAATATGGGCATGTTGGTGATGGTCAAATTGAAAAAGATGTGGAAAAGCAAGTCAATTAGCACCAACACCAAACTAAGACTGATGAAAGCCTTGGTCTGGCCAGTAGCTACATATGGATGTGAAGCCTGGACACTGAAGAAAGAGGAAGAAAGATGTATTCAGGCTTTTGAGAACAAGTGCATACGGGAGTTGCTGAAGATCTCATGGATGAAGATGATGACCACTGAGCAAGTCTATGAGATGCTAGAACTCAAAAGGAGTTACTGATGCACGTTAACGTTAAAAGTTACGTTACTTTGGTCATGTGATGAGGCACCACATGAGAGCATTGAAGGAAGTGTTATGACTGGACTTGTGGAGGGAGACCGAAGACGTGGAAGACCAAGAATAACCTGGATGGATAACATCAAGACATGGACTGGATTATCCGGTGCTAGCCTGCTACAAGCAACCAGAGACAGATGACATTGGAGAGAAGTGACTCGTCTGTGCAGCCTACCATCGCGAAGTGATGACGGCGTGTGACATGACATTATTATTATTATAAAGTACATACTAATTCACAGTGTCAAGTTTACAATGACTGGAAACAATAAAAATGTAGATAGATAGATAGATAGATATATACTTTATTAATCCCTTGCGGGAAATTCAGGTCTTGCGGGAAATTCAGGTAATTCAGTACAATAAAAATGTACTGAAATTAACAAAATGCTCTTAGTTTTATTTTAAGACTGTGGAATGAT
This sequence comes from Crenuchus spilurus, assembly GCA_036984385.1. Classification (NCBI taxonomy): domain Eukaryota; kingdom Metazoa; phylum Chordata; class Actinopteri; order Characiformes; family Crenuchidae; genus Crenuchus; species Crenuchus spilurus. The sequence continues at coordinate 7,888 of BRDA01042603.1, forward strand.
TTACTTGTGTATAGTGATTATTTTCTTAGAAGATTTTATTTGAACTTTATTGTTGTAATGTACAAGATGGCTTCTTTTACAGTACTGAAGCTATATGTCTGCAGTCTATGTACTTTTTTGTTTTGTTATGTTCCCCCATGTGCTGTTGCAGTCAACGTGCCCTGTTTGATTACACTCTCCACATGCTTGTGTTGTCATTCCTATCATGTCTCAATGTCCCTGCCCTAGTCATGTCATCATGTCCTCATTATACTCAGCACCTGTCTTGTCTTATCACACAACCCTGTTTGTTCGCCCAAGTTTGATTATGTGTGATATTTAAACTCCCCTGTGTTTCTGTGTCTTTGTCAGTCATTGTAAAATGTTTGTAAAGGTTCTTGAATGTGTATGCTAGTCAGTTTATGTGATCCCATCAGTCCGTTTTGCAACAACATTGTTTTGCTATACAGCTTCAGTGTTTCGTCTGCATTTGTTATAATAAAGATAATGATTTGAATGTCACAGCTGCATCCAGACTCCTCCTCAACACCCATGCCACAAACATTATAATATGCAGTTATTTCCTATATCTGTTGTAAGTATGCCACTGCAGTATGCCTAAACTGAATGTTATGGTTGCTGAATTTGTAGATTTCATTATCACCGTAAACCACCAGAGGGCAAGCTGCAAAAAGTGATGGGTCAACTAGGCATTGGAGGATTTTATACATCTAGGAGTGGCAGGTACTTACAACACTGCAGAAAGCAGTGAAGTTTGGTATATAAATGCTGGATCATGATGCTGCAGTTTAAGGTCTGGATATATTCAATTAATAATTAATAATTAATTTCATTAGTTGGGGTTGCACTATTTTGCACAAACCAAACAAGCTTGTATAAAGGAACACCACTCAATAAAAAGCTTTAGCTCTGAACATAGTTTATTGGATGCATGTAAAGAACAGTTCTATCCATGAATGGATATCAAGCTTAAAACCTCACCTAAATGCGGTAAGTAGTAGCTATTGTTTGATGGAAATACAAGAAACACAACCATTCTAGCTTAGCTTGCTGTCTTGTCTCCATGATGAAGCTTCTTCTATCTGCCATTTAATAAAGCAGATCACATCGTGCCAAAAACACCCTTCCACATGATTAAATCACAGTAACGTATGGCTTCTCATGGCTTATTGTTTTTATAAAATGACGGTCAACATATAATATGATAAAACACAGTAATGTTCATTTCATAAATGAATTAATTTTTAACCATTCAAAATAAACTATTCTTGCACCACTTGATGTAGTCCGTAAAGATTTAACACTGTGGATAGGCAAAGTAAGCATGAATATTAATCTACAGCATCTGATATCAGTATATTACACTGTACCTCTGTCCTGATATCACTATGTTTTCATTCTCCTCAGTTCTGTCCACTTCTTTACGTTTTTTGTCCACTGTTAAGTAGGGATGAAAAAATGTTTTGTCCGAAACCAAACCAAACAAAATGAAACATTTGGTTCTTCATTTATATAAATGATTATAAATTTAGTAACTAAACTTTGTCCCACAGTGAGTCTTATTGTTAGTCAGGAAATAATGCCTGTTTATTAATAAGTTGGTTTGACATCATTAAGTTTAATAGATTATTATTTTATATTTGTATATAAAACAAATGTTAAACATTACACAACAAGACAATAAAATATGAATATACATGTATGTACGGTAACATACAAAGATGCATGTATGAAACATTATTATTAATAAGTATTCAAATACATTAAACAAAATCATGAAAATGAGCACAAACACAAAGCTAAACGGCTGTATTCTGGCTTCGTCATAACAGGTGTAGTTTAGTAAAGGTTGTGAATGCAGTTTGTTGCAGTTCTTCCGTTTCACCACCAGGTGAATCTGTGTTTTGTTAACTAGTGAAGAAAAGAATTCTGAATGTACAAAAAAGTAACAGTCATTAAAAATGTCATTGGTTAGTATAAATTATTCAGTGTTTTTACTTATTCAGCTGGACACAGAAGGTGTTTTTTTGCCAGTTTTGGCCGAATAATTTTGGTTGCTGAATTTTTGGTGCATCCCAAAATTGACATTACACATGATAAATTAAGATGATGCCTGTGCATTGCTTAGACAGCAACATTTAAAAATATTCATTGTGGACTACTACTGAAGCCTGAAAAATGGTATTTGGGATGGCTGTAGTTAGTTGAGTGTTGTATATGTTGATGGTGTACTGTGTTGTGATGGACACAGTACACTTCAGCAAGCAAGCTGCAGTTGGTATTCCTGCTGTGCTCTCAGTGGCTGGTTAGATAGCAGCTAGCTAACTTCAAAAGCCTGGCTCCTTGCCAGCTCTGTCATGTAATCTATTGATTTTTAACTGACACATGGGTTACAGCAGACTTTCATTACATCAACACTTCCTTGTACTGTCAATTCAGCAGGCCTCATTTACCACGTAGCTCACATGAATTATTACACGTTAGAACTCCACGGGAAATCAAATTATTACCATCTTTCTCTGACTCACATCATCCTTACTCTGTGCTGTGAACATAAGGCATGCTCCTAAAAAACATCTTCAGAACCAAGTATGCCACATGCTGTAAATAAATATGTCAATTCCAGGTGAAGCGCTTTTTGTTCAGCAATTATGAGAAAATGACTTTTCTAAGCTCCATGGAGTCTGCCTAAGGCTCAATCTGAACAGCCATAGAAGCCTCACCATGAGCAATTTCAGTGCTGATGAGTTTTTCCAATAAAGCAGATGGGACAAAGGACTAAGGAAGAGGTGGGGAGCAAAGGAATAAATATATGGAAGCCCGACCACCCAGGATATGAGCCCATTTCTCTCCCTCTCCTCATCTCTCTTGCCGCGATCGTGGGAGAAAACATCCCGGGGAAAGTCTTCCGATTTCACACTTGGCTGCCTGGTGAGAGCTCCCTTGGGGTGGATGAGGGGTGAGAGCCTGAGCCTGGCCACTCTGTGTCTCTCCCAGAGACTGACCGCACATGGGGGTGGTGGCTGGATGACACACAGAAGCATCAGTGCTACAACTGGCCGTTTCCCTATCCGCTTTAGCCCTATATTCTCCTCTAGGCACCAGCATCATGTAGAGAAAACCACTGCTCTGCAATGCAGCCTGGTTTCAGTTCCTTCTGGGAATATGTATACATATGGAAACAGCAGATAGCTGCAGATGCTCTCTTACCCTACTTTTACCTTCTCTCATAAATCTGATCCATGACAGAGGTAGATTATAGAAGACAGACAAGACCGCAGTGCTGAGAGAACAAAAACTGTGCTGTATCTGCACATATACTGACCTTATTCTACAGACTGTCTAGACGTGGCCGATTCACATAAACAGTACAGCATCACAAACAACCAAAACATGAAACTGATCAGCTCAAATAATGATTAGAAACTCGACAAAAGAGCATTTAAGACCAAATGTTCTCTCTGACCTTAAACAGTGTAGCTTTTACAAGCAGTGGATGGCAAGAAGTAAGGCTGAAAGGAAATATTGATAAACTTGATGTTATGTTTTGTATCGATTTAAAAAAGAAAAAAAAACACAGTATCCAATTTTTTATTCATAGCTTTTGTACAAAGACTGGTACAGACAGCGGTTTTGTGTTGTGTTCAAACAAAAGCTCATAAAGGCAAGTCGAGTGGTAAACATTCAAACATGGAATGTGCCTTCAATAGATACAATAGGGAATTTTTTAAGACCAACTTCAAGCTAAAGAAAAAGAACTGAGGATGAGTGCGGAGGTAAATAAACAATAGGAGAGTATAAAAAAAAACCATTAGCATTTGCATAATAAAGAGAAGTGTCTTAAGACTCATTTAAGCTCAACATTAAATACAGACAGGGACGGAGCCTTCAGTCTACATACTGCACTCATTGTGTCCACATTATCTGAGAGCTTACGGATGCAAAGAAGCGGTATCACTGGAAATTGTGGGGGCAGTGTTGCCAATAGTGAAGCACAATCACTGCCATATGCACACGACCGAAACCCAAACACTGCCATATGCACATGGCAAAGTGTTTGAATAGAGGCTGTGAAACAGGAATTTTAAACATGTATTCATATGATGTTACATTCTGCTGTTACTACAAAACATCAACATTTTTGTAACTGTTGCTACTACAATGCCAAAAACGTTTGACTCTGAAGTGCCCTAAAGTGGATGTACTGTTTAAGATCTGTGCGATAGTAAAGGATGTGGATGTACAGTATTTGGGCTGTAACAGATACATCATGTGAAATGGACGCATTCATTTTCATAGGAAAAGGGACTTTTGTTCTTTTATGTTTTTAATTTAAAGAGATGTTGAACAAGTCATTAAACTTAGGGCAACAGCAACAACCATCATAAACATGAAAAAATACATAATCACAACCACCAACAATAACCATTACAACAACCACTAAAACCATAACAACATCTACATCACTGTAATATTATACTGTTACTGTCAGAATATTGAAAAATTGGACAATAAATTTTACATATCCAGTTTGGTGGCAGATGTGAGCTTGAATATGAAGGTTGAGCAGCATCTTCTAGCATCTAAACAGAGCAGGCTTTTGTCTTAAAAATACCTTTGAGAAACATTTTTACTACCAACTGACATATTAATTAGAAGTGGGTTTATTTAGGGGTACAGTATCATTCCACAATTCCAAAAAAGTATGGATGCTGTGTAAAATATAAATAAACATAAATAAAAAAAGAATTAAATGATTCGAATCCATATTTTATTCACAATAGAACACAGACCACATATCAGATTGGTGAACTTCTGCCCACCTTCTGAGACTTTGCCTCTACAATACTCTATTTATACCCAGTCATACAAATTAATTAAAAATTGCTCCACCAACAGTTTTTGTATGACTACCACTTACTTTTCTAGCCTTTTGTTGCTCTTGTCCCAACTGTTTTTGAGATGTATTCCTGCCATTATGTTGAAAGAAATTATAAAATGACTCACTTTCAACATCTGATCACTGTTCAATGTACTACTGTGAATAAAATATGTCTGTGAGATTCACAAATCACTGCAGCCCATTTCATTTATTTTTATTTACATTTTACACCCAAAAAAGTGTCCCAACTTTTTTGGACTAGTACTTCAAAGAATATAAAAGATATGAAACTCAACTGTGCTGTTTCCACTCTAATAAGAAAAAGTGAGAAGCTGCTGGATGCTCACAAACATAGGCAAAGTATTTCCTATAGCATTCAACCGGCTCAACAGGATTTCTTATAGACCTGACAGTCCAAATGATATTTAATGGTCATTTAAAATAAACTGCCAGTACAAAAAAAAAGGACTATTAAAATTCTTGGTAAGTAACTTACTACTGTCCAGTGGAGGCTTTCAACTAGTTGAAATACTTTTGGAGTATTGCTGTGAGTGCATTTATTGACAATGATATCAGTATATTGGATGATCACCACACTACCTCATCACCAACTCACCATCATCAGAGAAATATTGGCTAGAGCATCATCATTCCAGAGAACACATTACTACTTAGATCTGGGCGATATGGCCAAAAAATTTATCACGATATTTTTTTTTCTATATTGATCGATCTCGATCATTATCACGATATTAAATATTTTGTTAATAAACTTCAGAGCAGAAAAGTGAGAGCAGACAGACGTGCATGCGCAGCAGCGAGAGTGCACAGGGTGACTTGTGCTGCTGTGTAAAGATGCAGTTCTTGTCTCTCAGCTCTAGAGAGTGACGTTGTTTCTCAGCTCACATCACAGCTGTTTATACTCGTTTCTCTTGTGCTGCGTGATTACGGTGTAACCGCTGGTGAGGAGGATCTAACAGGCAGCAGTATCACACAACTCAGGAGACTCTCTCTGAACTCAGTTCTCAGGAATACAAGCACACACTGAAACTCTCAGCTGCTCTCTCTCTCTCCCCAACTTCACGCAGCTCTGTTTGTACACCCGCCTCCACAGTGCAGCCATTGGACGGGTGATGTTCCCGCAGCAGACACGTAACAGACTGTCAAGCTGCTTAGACGTGAAGTGGAAACGAACATTAATGCTTATCAAATTCTGTTGTCCCAGGTTATCATCGTCATCGAGGGAAAAATGATCGTGAAACAAATCAATATCGCCCATCACTGGTACTACTGCTCACAACTCAATGTTGGGGTGCTTTATAACCCTCTAGCTCACATCTGGCATTAGTCACGGTGCCAACAGGTTCATGTTTAGCATGTTTATTCTATTGGGAATACTTCTCTACACAGACAACACAAGCGGTGTGCATTTACACATCTGTGTCAGCAATGGATGCAACAGTCACTGAATGAGAAGGGGTGTCCACAAACATTTTGATAGAGTGTATGAAGGTTCTACCACCTGTTCTGAAATAAAATAGAAGAATCCCAAGCAATTCCGCAGAGTGAGGTGAACCTTGAGTTCAGGTATCTAAATCAGTGGGCATAGAAGAATTGGGAGCTGTGCATCCCCACCAAAACAGAAAGCTGATGGGTCTGTGACATGGAGGGAACTGAGGCAGATGCAGAGCTAGAGAACAAAGAAGAGGAAGAAAAATAACACTAAAAGCAAGAGAGCTCCATGTTCCAGACTGAGCCAAAGTCAAATTTTCTCTTGCATAGAGCTCATAAAGACACCAAACTTCTTCTTATGATCAGTTCAGGATGTTTACAATGCATAAAGACAGACAGCCTTCCCGGTGGTGTTTCATAGAGCGAGAGGATGCAGAGGCATGGATACGGTTTTCCACTTAAGAGGAGCAGCCTGTCCAAACTGGCGCCCAAGGGCAAAGCTTAGCCCATTTAAGACCTCTTGTTTGGCCTGTCAGTCCATATGTACTACCGTAATGACTTGCATTTTATTCAGTCAGTCCATCCTGGACAAACTTCACACATTTGTTGCTGTTACTTTGGCCCAGGTTGGTCAAAACTTTTAGATGCCGCTGCTCCCGAATGTCGATACGGCACAGCTTCATAACACAGAACATCAGCTTTGCCAGTCGATGCAGCCATCCTCACAGTTCTGAAGGTTTCCAAGCTTTGCCATGGTGCTCATGAAGCTCTTCCTTCAAGTCGCCCTCTTCAGCATGCAGTGGAGAGGACATGTGAAAGAGTCGAGCAGAGAACGAGAACTGGCTCAAAGAGCATTTTGTATGTTCAAGTCCCAGTACTAATCCTGGTGAAATATTCATCAGAGCTGCAAGGACCTTGTGGAAAAAGGCCCCTGGCAAGAGCTTGAGCAAAAAAGCTGTTGGTTCTCCTTGCTATTATTACCACATAGATAGCACTATTATCTCCCCACAGTTTAAGAATTAGGCTACAATGAACTCTGTCAAGGTGCAAGCAACCTTAATCTTTTAAAGCACAAGGCTCATTTTGACCTAAGGTAAGCCTTACCCATGGAGAATCAATGTTATCCACTGTTTGTTGCCTTTGATGCTGCAAGTTGTAGTAACAAGTGTATTTCTGATGTAATTGTGTTCTCAAATAAATAATTCTCTTAGACAAATGTGGAACATGACACATGAAATGCATTCCCACGTCACGGCAAAAGACAGCAGCATTAATTAGCCTAGGTTTTGCTCCTAATACTTAAGTTATCAAATTATTCTTATGACATACTAAATTATGAGCCAGTCTTTTGATTTCAGTAGAACCCAAATAAAGACTTATGAGTTAGAAGCACTGGCCATTTAAATAGTACAAGAGCATTCACAAACAGTTAACAAGCCCACACGTCAAGTCAAGTTTAGATGGCACAAAAATAGTAGCCCAACTAATTAATATTTTACATGGAACTTGTGTCATAAACTAATGGGTGCAAAGAAAAGAGGGTTTCAATTTTACGAAGGCAAGGCCGCCAAATGAACTGGCAACACAACTAGCACAGTATGTTCAAATTTTAATAAATGCAGCACTGTGGTGCTGTCGTAATCCATTATTAATTCAATCTTAAAGTCAGCATTCAGTTCATCGCCAAACTGATTGCCTTTTCATATACAATAGAAATGTGTCAAGAATATGGCTAGACATCAAGCTACAGGATAAACGAGACATACGAGCATAAGGAATGTTAAAAGGTATAAACATGACCTGCTCTTGACCTGCACAAACTGCATCTGGATCTTAATTAAGGTCTCACAGATGAGTCGGTGTATTTTTAGACTCTCACTGTGAGCTATAACAACAAATAAAAATTCATGCTGTTCATCATGGCCTATATCGTGTCCTATACTGACTAGTTTATTCAAGGATTCAAGGATTCAAGGAGACTTGGTTGTCATTTGCATCACATGTAGTACATGAGGTGGAATGAAATTACATTCCCAATGTCCCAGTTTTACCCAGTGTAGTAGTTTGATATAAATATAAAAAGTCTTTATGAGTATATGCAGATATACAGACATGATATCGACTATATAATATAAATATAGACTGTACACTATGCAGAGAAGTATATTATATCAGCAGTGACTTAGGCATTGGGAGATTAGCAGCAATTTATATTAATGAGTGGATAAAGAATAAATATTAGCAGCATACAGTTCAAATTAAAGTAGCCAAATGTAATAAAGTGACAGTGCAGCGTGTTCTTAAGTGGAGTTTAAGAGTCTAACAGCCTCACAAATTAAGCTGTTCTTCATTCTGCTGGTTCTACACTTTATGGACTGCAGCCTCCTGCCAGAGGGGAGCGGGACATAAAGTGATTGTGCTGGGTGGGTGGGTCCTTCATGATGCAGGTGGCCCTTTTTCTGCATCTAGAGGTGTAGATGTCCGTGGCGGTGGGGAGGCTGACACCAACAATCTTCTGTGCAGCTTTCACCACCCTCTGCAGAGATTTCCTGTCTGCAGCAGAGCAGCTGCCATGCCACATGATGATGCGCGAGCACAAGACGCTCTCCACCATACATCTGTAGAACGATCTGAGAACTGAGGTTCCGAGACCAGCTCGCTTCAGCCGTCTGAGGAAGTAGATGTGCTTTCTTGACCAGACTGGAAGTGTTGTTGCTCCAGGTGAGGTTGTCACTCAGCTGTACACCCAAGTACCCGTAGCTGGAGACCACTTCCACCTCAGATCCTCTGATGTGCGGGGGTGGGGGGTGGGCATGCTGGCTTCTTCTGAAGTCCACAATCATCTCCTTCATCTTTTTTACATTAATGCAGAGGTTGTTTTCTCTGCACCAGCCCTCCAGGTGTTTCACTTCCTGCCTGTAGCCAGACTCATCACTGTTTGTGATGCATCCAACCACAGCTGTGTCATCTGCAAACTTCACAATATGACAGCCTGGTTAGGAAGGTGAGCAGTCATATGTGAACAGAGTGAACAGGATGGGACTTAACTCACAGCCCTGAGGGGAGCCAGTGCTGAGGGTTAAGGTGGAGGAGGTGATGTTGTGGATCTTAACAGACTGTGGTCTGTTGGTCAGGAAGTCCAGGACCCAGTTGCAGAGGGAAGCATTCAGTCCGAGTGAAAAGAGTTTGTGAGTCAGGGTCTGAGGAACCATTGTGAAGCTGATGTGAAGTCCACGAAGAGCAGACAGACATAAGAGTCCTTCTGTTCCAGGTGGGTGAGGGCAGTGTGGACCGCAGAGGAAATGGCATGAGAACTTAATTAAGTTCTGGATGCAGTTTTAGTGGGTTGAGAGCAGCTTTGGTGTTGTGTTTTAAGGGAAACATTTACTTTAATTATTCATATGAAAGTGAAAATAAAAGATCCTGAAAAAGACAATAAAATCCCCCAAAAAGAAATTAACATCAGCAGTGTGGGATTACTTGGGATATCCCAAAAACTATGCTACAGTGTCAATTGGTGCAGGCGTCTACCAGTTGATTCATCAGATCTGGGGATCCTGTGCTTTCCGCTGAGTTTGTTGGCTGCTCAGTGATGATGTATCAGCAGCAGTTCAAAAAGAGATGGTGGCTGAGTTCACATGCATCAGAGGAGGCTGTGCTAGTCTTCACTCTCCTAAAGTCAGAGACATATCAAGTGATTGGGAGAGTACTAACGGATGGGTGCCTTAATTGGCTACTACTACATTGTGACTGCAGTTCTCACTATTTTCAGAATGATCAACTATATAAAAAAGCATGTGTTCAACTCCAAACCCTTCAGTCTATAAAGGTCACTGTAACTGATAACAACTCGATTCATGTATTTACTGCAGGAAATGCAGTGTTTGTTCAGATTAATGAGTCCCAATGGCACCTTAGACATTGGTAGGAGGTTGGTAAGGTGATTCCAGGTGCTTGCTCTGGTCTCCAGAGTGGATGGTAAGATGTTTGCTGTTGGTATCCAATGCGATTGCTCTGCTGTGTGTTCAACTTGAATGTGAGCAGTCAGATCTGATTTCATGTGTCTTTTTGCCTGTACACATACACATGGTACTGAGCCATTGGTTGCTTCTCTCCTGTTTTCACACAGAGCTGTGAAAATACCTTCTCCACCTGATCATGGACATTTCTCCACCTGATTACTGTCCTCCTGAGCAAAACACCATCACATATCAGCTACTAACACATCTGTTTTACAATTTTAATAGTCATCTCACAAATACTGAGTTGCCAGATCCCCTAAACACTCCTACCCATTGTCTTAAAAAAGCCACACTGCACAAACTGAAACTAGTCCAAAATAGAAAGGGTCTAGTCATAGCCATCTGAAGAAGCTTTACAAAGTAAATCATCCCTCAACCTCTGAAGCTTTTAAGATGACTGCAGTTTTGCAAACCTGGCAACCCTATACAAATATGCTGTTATTGGTGAGAGTGTGCATGAGTGATGATTCAGAGGCAGATATGTTCACATTACAGACAGATGACTGTCAAGATCTGAGCAAAAAATTCTAATTGAGTACTGAGGCTTGTAATGTGAATGTAGCCTTAGTTGTTGCTACTGTGATGCTAGACAGTTGCTATAGTCTCCAAACATGTCTTAAGTGAAAATATGCGAGGTAAACATTTTTTGTAAATGTGATTTCCGAGTGAATAATTCATTTAATAATTATAATTATAAACTCATTACAATCAATCATTACAATCTAGCATCAAACGTCACCTAAGCACACAAATGTCTGGGCTATTCTTCTGAAATGGCTCACAGGCTGTTGAGACTTCTTTCTATTTTATAACTTTGTTTTTATCTGAGTCAGTATTTTATCTGTGCAGTATATAATTTGATTGTGGAATCAAGACATGAAACTCAATCATTACCTCAGAATAAAAAATTACACTGAACTGGAAAATGTGTGCAACACTACATTCCTTATGAAGCTATTTATCAGTACGCTGACAAACACAGTGTGCCTACTAAATTCACTAAACTTGGCTGAAACACCACCACCACTACCACCCATTAATGCTCGACACACTCCCGCACACACACAGGGCCTGTAGGAATGGCGCCAAACATTGTAATGATCACATATTTCAAACAATATTGTAAAAACAACTCAATAACAGCATCACACTTAAGCATAAACCACATCCACCCACTTTATTGCACTTAGCCCAGCACTGCTATAGTACTGAACCGCAGACCAAGAATGAACACATCTTCTGCAGCACAAAATATCCCACAGAATATACTGAGAGCTAAGAGAAAATTTGGGTAGTGACCCCTACCTCCCTTCTTAGAAGCCTGCCATTCAATCTCAGCCCAGCAATAATTCAACTGGACCTTAATGGGCAGAACTCACTGAAGAGTCGGTCATCGATCATCTGTTGACAACAACCATACCGCTCTGATTGCACCTACCCCCAGAGCCTGAGTGAGTGCAACCTCTGATGTACTGGTAGACTGGAGTTGGAGAACAATACAACTTATGGAGAACAGAAAGATCCAAAGTCAGACTATGTATTTTCATTGTAAGAAGCAGAAAGAAGTATTTTAGGCTAGATGTTGCCATGGAGTAACAGCAAAGAAGGAATGGAAAGAAAACGAAGGTTTCAACAGGACGTGCTCCAGGCTGAATGTTCAGAACTCCACCTTCAGAAATGGTAGGAGTAGAATTTCAATAATCAGCATATCCCAATCGCACAAAACTGCACAATAATCAGGTCTAAACCAGCTCAGTTCAACACAAACCCTATCATTCTGCGGATTCTTCCCCACTCATTTTTATTTTATGGGAAGAAGATTTTCTATATTCTGAACTGAGGACTCTGCTCCAAGCCCAGAAGGCTGTATGTATACTGGAGGCATTTCCCTCTCTGGTCTCACTCCAGGGCTAAAAAGCCCCACAGCCAGCCCGTCCTGCCCTCATCCAAAATAGATGAAAACGAGCTCGGCTCGACAGCGGGCTTCTTTGGCTCAAGCTGGAGAAGCTAGAGAAACTCTCGGGTTTCACACCCATCTACTCTGACTTCAAACGTCTCCTTAGCTCCAATCTCTCTCACTTGACTTTGCAAAGTCGAAAAGGAGTGAAGTCAAAATATAACATCAATATACTTGAAGACGTCTTTCTGATACACAATATGTATTACAATATTTAGATCTTAAATTTGTGAGCAAGCTCTAACTGACAGCACGCATCAGCAAAGCAGAAGTGCTACAACAACAACAGTAATGAAAACATGTTTTATTATTATTCATGTTGATTTGAAAAAATGTCCAGAATAATTGAGGCTGTTATTACAAAACACGGGCAAGCGATATCAAAATGCAATATTAGTTGATTCTTATTTCTTTTTTTCCACAAACCATGCATGACTAGTTTGAATACTAGAGCTGTGTTTGTATCATGATACTGGGGTTACGATTCAAAATATTGCAATATGTTGTGGTACTGCAAGCAAGGTGATACAAACCTTTTAATCTAATTTTAAGAAAACATTTAGGTTTGCTAATGCTAATGTTACTGGGGGTCTCTTATGCTACTTGTTTGCGATGAAGTGGAAGAGTGTAATGGCTGAAGATTACAAAACTGCTATTTTGAGGTCAGGGGGTGTACACACAAAATAAAAGTCTCTTCCAATGTGTGCACATTTAAATGTAAAAAAATCTATACTTTGTTTATATTTAGAATATAATACCTAAAATTAATACTTTGTTTTTGAAATGCATTACTGTGTTTAAAAAAAATCAACTTTGTGTTTAAAATTCATTACTGTTTAAAAAAAATCAATACTGTGTTTTTAAAATTCATTACTGTTAAAAAAAATCAATACTGTGTTTTTAAAATTCATTACTGTTTAAAAAAAAACAATACTGTGTTTTTGAGAATCAATCCTGTGTTTTTCTTTCAAATGGAATACTTAAAATTCAGTACTGTTTTTTAATCAATATTGTGTTTTTATTTGAAATGTAATACTTAAAAAATCAATATTGTGTTTTTAAAAATCAATGCTGTGTTTTTAAAAATCAATGCTGTGTTTTGAGAATCAATACAGTATCACAAAACAGAATACTGTTATACTCAAATCTATCAATATTTTCTTACACCATTACTGAAGACGAAATTAAGTAAATGCTGACATGAGTATGGATGTCCCCATCACTTACCCCACCCCTGGTTCACAACAGACCTCTGGGAGACATCTAGGAAATTAGTACAACTACTTAATTAATTTTAAAAGGGAATTGCAAAATGCCTCGTTGAGTACAGATATCAACAGTCAACACTGAAGTAATGCATTTATTATAAATAGGTTTAAAGCAACCATATAGCTTATAAACAGCAATGCAGCATGGCATAATAGCAAGCAGCTGATGGGGTATCAAAACCAACTGCTTTTAGTGTCTTTTTAAATGAAGAACTGCTATTCTGCTAATGCATTTAGCCTGTTTTAACTTGCAGACCTCTAAAAATGCAATTACACGGTACATACTGCAAATGGTGAAAATGTCTAAGTATCACGGTCTTATGCTGCATTTTATCAATCAAGCTGATCATTCAAACAAGCAGTCAGCACTATATTATGCTTGTCACTATATAAAATGAATAAATCACATGTTCTCAATGTCAGCAGCCTGCGTAGTCAATAACATGTGTCAGATACTGCCCTACAGAAGAGGTTTTATGCATTTAAGTCGTTAAGGCTGAAAAACACGGCTAACAGTTACAAGTCATCTGATGTAAATGCTTGTTAAAACAGACAGGATTAATGAAGCTTTACTCACCATGGCTGTCATTGCTTTAGCTTCTGTGTGGCTTATTCGGAATTGCTTTAAGTCTGGTTTACAAGTTTAATGGTAACAGCATAAGCAAGCAGTGATTATTAAGATATAAACATTCCACCTAAAAAGTTTTCACCCCAAAAAAGTGAGTTGTTATGCAACTTAGTAGTGGGTAGAGTAGTCAAACACTCAGATCAAGGGATAATTACACTTTCAGATGGTTTCAGGCTGTATCTCAGTATAGTGTATGCTTTTTTCTCAAAGAAAACCACTTAGGAGAGTTTGCAATGACTTAAAACTTTTTTCCATATTAATCTGGGACGTCTCTCCACTCTTCTAAAGGCACATTCAACAACTGAAATAAAAAAATATATTGTAGAGAAACAGTACAAACAGAACTAAACAACATACAGACTGATGCCAGTATTGTTTTTAATCCAACAAGATAAAGGCAACTGTGATTAAGCACACAGCTGCTTTCCTGATAGGAGTGCCAAGAACAACAGCGCTAAATGTTTTGGGTTATTTTTCTTCAATTCAGTAAATATTACAAGTCATTCATGCTATAAATGTTGTTTCAGCTGAGAAGCAGTGAAGCCTCATGCCTTGTTGTGACAACCAGGTCCAGAGACTGCTGTCTTGCCTAAGGCTGGCCTCACACCAAACAACTTTTCAAGCGATTTCACTTTCACAGACACATTTCCAAACTCAGAATAGAATGTAGTTGAGGCGCATGCCCATAATCTCCAAAGTTTGGCATAAGGTTGTCAGAAAAGTTCCTTTTCTCATCTTGATATTACCATAAAAACCATTGCGTTTAATATTATTATAAGACTTTTAGTGTTAGCTCATGCTAATCGCGACCTGGACATTGTGGATTACCAACCAGGAAGCAGCTATCCCCCATTCCCTTAACCAGGGTCATATACACATTCTGCCACGTCTAGAACAAACTACTGCACACACAAGGCTCAAGTCCAGCTTTGATCAAATGATATTTCTCTTTCTGCTGCACTGCAACAGTTTCTTCATGTACATTTTCACCAGGAACATAATAGGAAAGAATCTCGGAAAGGAATCCCTTGCCCTAACTGAAGTGTTCATAAGCAAGTCACCTAACCCCCAACCACTCCCCGGGTGTCGGGGCATCCCAACACCTCAGGCACATGTGCTGACTGTCCCCTAGTGTGTTCACTAATGTGTGTGGGTGTGTGTGTGTTTCTCTGCATGAATGGGTTAAATGCAAAGGTCAAATTTCTCTGTGTAATCACACTGGACAACGATTGTCTTTAGATGCGACAGAGTCTCAGTGTATGGTCAGCCTAATGGTGCTGCCTCAGTGATGCAAAGCTTTTTGCAGCAAAAAAACAATTGCTGCAGGGTGTCCATCCTAAGCTAAAAACCAGGCTAAAGGCTAAGCCCAAGAGGGTGTGTTCCTTTCACAGTACTACGTACATTTGCTTCTACTTACAACAAGTAGTACTTTTCAGAAGTGTAAATTACTTTGCCAAAGGCACGGATACAACCTCATACCATGAAAGATCCTGGTTTTTGGAGTTATCGCTGATAACAGGCTGGATGGTCTTTTTCATCTTTGGTCCAGAGCAAATAGCACCAATTTCTTTCAAAAATGATCTGGAATACTGATTTCGCTGATCACAAAACATTTTTGCACTGTTTGATGGTCCACCCAGATGCCTCTGAACCCAGAAATGTCATTGCTACTTCTGGACATGGTTAACATAAGGCACAGTACAGTTTTAAGTGGCATTTGTTAATGTAACTCTATGTTGCAGTGCTTGACTATGTGGTTATATCAGCTGTTGATGAATGATGGTTCTTGGTGCAAAGCCATCTCAGGAAATGAGAACACAGGTGTTCAACTTAGGCTTTCTCCCTTGCCCTTTATATACTGAAATTCCTCCAGGATCTATGAATCATAATGATATTATGCACGGTAGAGGGAGAAATATGCAAATCCCTTCCAATCCTTCTTTGAGGAACACTCAAACATTTCAATAATTTTCTCACACATTTGCTGAAAAACTGGAAATTGTTTCCCCTCAAAAACAACCTTTGTATCAAATCATAAGTCTGATCACATGTTGACAGCACTTGAAATCTATATGAAAATTTTTACCCCGTTATTTGACTTAAATTGCCCCAGTCTCAACTTTATTGGAAAGTGTTGAAAGCCTCAAATACAGGAATATTAAGAAATGAATTGAAGTTGACCAGACAAAAAAAGAAAAAAAAAAGAAAAATACTGTCACCAATTCAATAAACATCAAAATAAAGGTAAGAAACATGGTTTTTATTTGCTTTTCCATACTGTCCCAAATGTGTCCTCATTTGGGGTTGTAGAAAAAAGTTATTTGTTTTCTTCTCTTTGCTGTTGACTGCCTTGAATACGTCACTATCACCATATTTACTATTTATTAGTTGACTAATCTATGCAACCCCTACACTGAATTTCAACCGTTATCTCAAACAAATTGTAACATTGCCCTAGGCCTGGGCGATAAACCGAAAATTTACAGATACCAAAATTTATGACAATAACCGACGTCATTTTGCCCATGTTGACATTTTTGGCGTCTTAAAAAATGAAAAGAAAAGTCGTTTTGCCTTTTTTTCGGCTATGTTCATGTTCCTTTAAGACGCTGCTCTCTGTGCTGTCTGTAGGGCAGCCTGTAGTCACGTGACTACAGGCGGTGCGGGCCCTACGTGCAGTCTGTAGTCACGTGACTCCACCCCGTCCAGTCGGTAACAAGAAGTGGCGGTGAGGTTGAGAACATGGAGGAGAAAATGTCAAATGTTAAAGTGCAGCTAGTGCAGGAGGAAGAGCAGCAGCTCATTTTCCAAAAGAAATGCATCATCACTCATTTGGCAACATTTTGGGTTTAGCAAGAACGATGTTGAGTAAAGAGATGTTAAGTGTAAACTTAGGCTGCACCTGGCAGTCGGTAAGTATGCACATCTTAATGACGTTATCTTTGGGGACTGACTGTTATATTTTGTGTTTGTTCAATTATCTAATGTTGTCCACAAGTGCAGAGAGATAGGCTTGTGGGCATGATGACATTACATTTGCACAAGTCATTGTTTACTTTTCCAAATTGCAAATGTGAAATTTATTTACAAAGAATTACTTGACAACTAATATGTGACCAAGTGATGCAAGCTCTTTGTGATATCTATATTTAGAAGTTTTTTTGTATTTTTTTAATACTTTGTATTTACAGGCAAGTTATGTTATTTTATATTTCTAAACTTGTTCAGTTGTGTTTTAATTGTTCACATTTTCTTCATTTATTTATGCTTTAAAGTTAATTAAAGTGGTAATAAAAAGGGAATTGTACCATCAATATAACTGGCTGTGAAGTATTTATGTTGGCCTAACATATTCTTTATTTTTGGGGTGTGTGTGTATTAGTATTATCATCCATTTATCGTTATCGAGGTGAACTGCTCAATATATCGCAATATTGATTTTAAGCCATATCGTCCCAGACCTACATTGCCCTATACTTATGTTGTCATTATTGTGATGAATTGCATATCAGTCAAACTGTCCACCCCTACATGAAATACACTGCAACACTGATGGCTCCTACAAGAAAATAAATAATTATGACTTAAGCTGCTGTATTAGCCATCCAATCAACCTCTGACTTTGATGCCCAACCCCGCCAAGCAACAATGTCTTTAGAGGGCCTGTCACCTAGTTCTCTCAGACAAACAGATTCGCTACACTCATATCAGGGACTCCACCAATGCCACTAGCTCTATTATATGCTCAGTGGGGAGTGAAAATTTTAATGAGGAGGGCTGATTTGATTTCCCTCTGATGCTTTTCAGATGCCATTCACTTCGTTACAGAGCCCAGTTCAAGACTTATTATTGGAGCAGTTAGGGTTACGTTGATTAAATTACCCATGTCAGATTACAAGAGCCATGTGACACACAACACTACATTTAAAGAGACAGATAATTGCTATCTAAGGAAGATGTACTATAGGGGTAGTGTAAGCAAAAGAAGCCTGTATGGTAATTTACCAGTTAACCCTCTGGAGTCAGCACTCCTGTCGATGGCATGTTAACAAAAACACTTTTATAACTCTGTGAGATTTTATCCTAGAAACAAATCTAAACATACCACAGAAAGCTTAATAGGGTATAATTTTCAAATATATATTCCACTGGAGGCTATGCAATGTGTGAAAACCCCCTTTTCATCTCTGTAAACAAAGAGACTGCACCTAAACATAGATATCTCACTGTGTTCACACCTATCTCATGAATATTCAATGTAGGGTTAAAGGCTGAGTGAAAACGCAGTCACCTCACATTTCATAAGCTTTAGAAATAAAACCACATACAATTTCTAAAAACTGTACTGACCAGTGTGTAGCCAACACCTCTGTTTATTCAGTTTTTAGCTCAAAAGTCTTGACTAGAAATGTTTAGAGTGTTTTTCACAATATACAGTCATGGCCAAGTTTTGGCACCCCTGAATTTTTTCCAGAAAATGAAGTATTTCTCCCAGAAAATTATTGCAATTACACATGTTTTGTTATACACATGTTTATTTCCTTTGTGTGTATTGGAACAACACAAAAAACAGAGGGAAAAAAAGGCAAATTTGAGATAATTTCACACAAAACTCCAAAAATGTGCTGGACAAAATTATTGGCACCTTTTCAAAATTGAGGGTAAATAACTTTGTTACAAGTATGTGATGCTCATTCAAACTCACCTGTGATAAGTAACAGGTGTGGGCAATTTAAAAATCACACCTGAAACCAGATAAAAAGGAGAGAAGTTGACTCAATCTTTGCATTGTGTGTCTGTGTGTGCCACACTAAGCATGGAGAACAGAAAGAGGAGAAGAGAACTGTCTGAGGACTTGAGAATCAAAATTGTAGAAAAATATCAAGAATCTCAAGGTTACAAGTCCATCTAAAAAATTCAAGGGGTGCCAACACTTTCGGCCATGACTGTATCAGCACATCTGAAAATAGGTTTTTTGAAAGTCTAAGTTTAGAGCAGATATAATCAAAATTTTGATTTATGACACTCTTACTGTTTTGACACTGTTGTTGCTGAGTTTGTACTGAACAAAAGTCTGTGTATCAGTTTGGGGAAAAAAAACAATGTTAGATGGGTATAATTTGTATAAAAATGTCAAACTACATCAGAGTGTCTGAAAAACCCTTCAGACTTCAGAGGGTTAAACTAGTAAGCCTGTAAGGTTTGACCTGCATTGCCTCCTACCACTGCTGACTGTGCCAATACTGGGCATGTTTGTGGTGAGAGATCACAGATGGATAGGCCTAAAGCCAACTTCTAATACTCACTGCCATTTACCCTCAGTCAGCTCTGCAGAGAATTCCCACAGTGCATCAACAGTTTTTACTTAAATTTAAGTTGCAACTTTTAGTTAAGATGTCAAGAAATAAGAATAAAGTAGCCTCTGTGCAACATAATGTGGAAATCCACTGAGGCTAAGTACGTCTGAGTTTGGTTAGTTCTTGAACAGGAGACCTCCAAGGAAAGCTTGTGTGGCTGCTGGAAGTGGTGTTGATTGGTACAACAGGAGGTGCTATTCCTGTATTCTCTGTAGATTCCAGTGCTCAAGTGCCATGATGGAGACTTTAGATGAGCTGTAAAACTGAGGTCCTAATCCTCTGAGGTCATAAAACGTCCCTAGTCGTTTTCTCTAAAAGAGTAGCAGTGTTATCCCAATGTCCTGGCTAAATTTCCCACTTCTAAACATACTTCATTGACCAATTGTCTCCCATCACCTCTCTGTTTAATAAACAGTGAGTGGTAAGGGTACTGGTGTGGACTGGCTGCTGTTGGTTAGTTCAATCATTCAGGTGGACACTGGTGGTGGTTGAAGGGACTCTAAAATGGCTGTGTCAAATATCAATAGTGCTTTCAGTGTCCAGAGAATCATTATAGAAATATAAGTATTAAGCAAGTAAAAATCCCTATTTAATAGTTCATATATGTAAACATACACTGCATAGTAACAGTACGGTTAGCCTATTCCAAATACAGTGCTGGAATAATTTTTGAACTCATTAAGATATTGATCTAAATCCTTGCAGTACACAGACTCATTACCATCAATAAACATGTACACTGTGTTTTACAAAAAACTAATTGTGGAAAAAAACAACAACAAATGCCTGGTTTGTGCTTAATTTACACATATTCCAAACTGATGATGTAGACCAAATGTATTTAAGAAGCACAAATGTCAAACAATATCCAAGATCTTTAACAACTTCTTTCTTTTTCTCTTTTCTGAAACCCTTTGCAATCTCTTTTATTAAAAGAATAATTCACCCAGAAATCATGTTTACATATTAGGCCACATCAACAACACCTCCCTAACCACTGGTATGGTTCCAGCCTTTATTAAACATGTTGTAGTTACACCTCGATGCTACAATGTTCAGTAACTATTTACTAATTTCTAAATTGCCAATTCTAGCTAAATTATTGCAAAAGGTTGTTTTTTCTCAGCTTTTACCATTTTCAGTCTGTTTTTAAGGTTATGCACTGCACTGAATCTGCCCTCCATAAGAGGACAAATGTTACATTCAGTTGATTTTGGAAATGGTACCATCCTTATCTTATTGGATCTAAGCTCTACTTCTGATAGTGTTGAACACAGCATACATATTGGTCACTGGGAAAACTGGGTGGGGTTACAGGGAGAGATGGTTTAACTCATATTTCAAGCAAATAACTTTTTCAGTCAATACTGGCAATTTCTTCTCCTCCTTTGTCAACATGATGGTGTTCCACAAAGGTCCATAGTAGGACCCATTCTCTTCTCATTATGTATGCTGCCATTAAGGCACATTATTAGGAAGCATAATGTCAGTTTTCACTGGTATGCTGATGACATACAGCTCTACCTTCCCATTAGCCCTAATGACAACAGCTCTTTAATGTCATTCAACAATTGTCTTGCGGACATTAAGAGGTGGATGACTGTCAGTTTCTTCCAGCTGAGTGAAGGCAAGTAAGGTTATAATTTTTTTGGTATTCCTCATCTCATTAACAGTACTTCCAATAACCTTGGTCATTTGTTCTCTTGTGTCAAGTCCTCTATGAGATATATTTTTGTTGTCTTTGTGTCAGACCTCTGCGGTAAGAAACATTGCAAAGCTTGAGCTTTTTCTGCTATTCTGTCCTGAAGAAAGTAATTTCTCCTAGAAGAGTCTACTGCAATTATTTATACATTTGGGCTAAAAAGTCTCTATTACAATGTTTGCAGTTAGTCCAGAAAGTCTAAAAAGCTGCAACCAGGTTACTGACCAGCACCAAGAAGAGAAGACATATTACACCAGTCCTCACATCGCTTCACTGGCTACCAGTTCTGTACAGGACTCAGTTTCAAGTGCTTTTATTTAAGAATCAAATAGTCAAATTTAATAGTTTAGCTCCATCTTATATGGACAGTTTGCTCACACCCTCAAATACACAGTGCTCTCCAAGCACGTCCTCATGGAATTTACTTGGCTGAAACTTAAAGCTGATCATGCATTTGCAGTTTTTGCTCAACAACTGTGGAACAGTCTACTTTCTACTAATCGTCAAGCCCCCAGTATCTCAGTTTTTAAGTTTTAATTTTTGACTCAATTGATCATCTTTTGATCATGTTTTTGTCTTTTTATTCTTATTATCCTACTATAAGTTGTTTTAAAGAGTGCTTAATAAATAAATCTTACTTACCTCAGATATAACCATATTCATAAAATTTACATTTTGGGACTACATCCCACTTGATTAGCATTACAAAGAAATAATTACAAATGTAGCATAGCCCTGTGTGACATATATTGCTCTTCTATTAAATCCATGATAAAAATGTGCTTGATTTTGAATTACTTAAATTTAATGCAAATCAAATTTCAACAATTATCCATCAATAGTGACATGATTTTGATTCTATAACTGAACACATGAGGCTAATGCTGCTAATAAACACTAGAACACAATGTACACCTAACTAGCCTAATCTGTCAAAAATCAAATCCACATCTACTCCATGCAGTCCCACAAGGCTCAGTACTGGGTCCTCTTCTCACTATACACTCATTTTCTTTGTAAAATAATTTCTTCTCATGGATTTTCATACCACGGTTATGCTGATGACACTCAACTGATGTTTTCCTTCCCTTCTTCTGACACTCAGGTATCCAACTGTATTTCAGCATGTTTGGCTGACATCTCTCCATGGATGACAACCCACCACCTGAAGCTCAACCCTAGCAAGACTGAGCTCCTATTAATTCCTGGAACCACTGGTTTTCACCTTGAACTTTCTATCCTGTTTGAGAACTTCATTGTCGTCTAGTCTTAAGAAGCAAGACGCCTCGGTGTGATCCTAGACAACCAATTATGGTTTTCTACTTACATCATAAACTTGACTCAGTCGTGCAGGTTCCTCCTCTTCAACATTCAGCATATCCAACCCTTTCTAACCAAGGATGCTTGTCCAGTCTCACATCATCTCAAGACATAACTACTGCAACTTGCTCCTGGCTGGTCTTCCTATGTGAGCCATCAGACCCCTGCAGTTGATACAAAATGCAGCTGCTCGACTGGTGTTCAGTCAACCCAAGTTCTCTCACATCACTCCACTGATGTGTTCACTTCACTGGCTTCCTGTAGCTGCACGCATCAGATTCAAAACCACGATGCTCGCTTACAAAGCAAGAAATGGACCAGCACCTCCCTACCTAAAGGCAATGGTCGAGTCTTGAGTCACACCTTGAACCCTTCCAACTTCTAGTATGGCTCAGCTTGACCCACCATGGTGGATGAAGGATGCATCCTTCAAGACACGTGGAAGACTAGCATCAAGACTCTTCTCTGTCCTGGCACACAGGTGGTGGAATGAACTACCACTGACTGTTGAAACAGCAGAGTCCCTCAGTCTTTAAACACAGACTGAAGACCATCTCATTTTCAAAAAATCGATTTTTTTTGCAGGTGTGGGTGTGCCTACTCAGCCACCGTAGTGCTAGGCAAAACAGCGTGGGCTGTGTAGTGTTGTGTTACGGTGTTTGTTGTTGCGCCGCTAAAGTATGGATGATGAAGAAAAAGAATTTCAACCACCTCTGCAGTCTTTGAAAGCAACCATTTGGAAACACTTTGTATTTTACTGTCAACCCGGCCCGGGTAAGAAAGGGCTTGACGTGACTCATGCGATTTGCAGAGATTGCAACGGTAAAGTAAATCTGCTGGGCAAGACATTCACTGAGGTGAGAGTTGCACCCAAATCAGCCAACACCAGGGCTGAGGAGGAGCTGAACAGGTATCTGGCTGTACCTGCACTTTCTCTCTTCACTGGTGGAAGATTTCCCTCTACTAGCCAGATTAGCTAAACGCCATCTATGTATCCCTGGTATGGTACGAGTGTGGCAGCAGAGAGTATTCTCCACTGCTGGAGATGTAGTGACAGCTCAGAGGAGCTGTCTGTCTTCAGAGCATGTAGATCAGCTTATTTTCCTGTAGAAGAACCTACAGATTTGATTACTGCCAATTTAGTTGTGTTAATCATTTTTTGTGATTTGCTGTCAAGAAAAAAAGAGAACAGTATTTGTATAATGTCATTTAGCATGCTCTCAGAAACCTAAAGGCAATGCCTATTTCTTTATAGAGGCTGCTATAAACCATTTGTTTTGTAGTTTTTACACAAAAATGGGTTACAATATTTTTTGGATTTATTTCATCTGTGAAGTGGAAGTTTTTATGCGTGCAAGCATAAATAAATCAGACATGTCTTGGATTTACCTTTGTGTGTTTACATTATTGCAATAGGTTGATAAAACCTTTACAATTATAAAATCTTTATAAATGTACTTTGCTTTCATGCCAGCAGACTAGAGTAGATCCTGAGAATTGTTTTGAATCGAGAATCGCTTTTGAAACTGAAAATAATCGTTTTTTAATCGAATCGGAAAAAAATCGAACCGTGACCTCAAGAATCGATTCTGAATCGAATCGTGGGATTTCCAAAGATTTGCAGCCCTATACTAAACCACAGTGAGTAGTCTGTGAGACCTTCATTAAAATCTGGTTGCCGTTTGGGCGGGTTGAGAGACTTAGTTGTGACATACGTAGAAGATGTAGTATTTTTACAGAAATGACTGGGCTATTTAAGTGACTACTAATTTCAAGTGTTTGTTGGCAATGTTAACAGCTCCAATTATAAACAAAATATGCAAAATCAGGACTCCAAAACATCTACAACATCAACTACATCTGTGGTAAGTGGAAATATTTGTAAATATGATGTATGGAGTTGCTCAGATCTTATTTTTATTTTTTTTTTCAGTGCATGAAATGAAAAATTTAACTCTGTGATAACACAAATGGCTATGCAGGTGAAACAGAAGCTTTTCCACCTGAAGCAGCAAAGCTGGCTGTGGGTCAGTGCTGCAGCTTGTCAGATCACTGGGAGACTGTAGAGTAGCTAAGCAGTGATGGCAGCAGGTGAGGACAAGAGGGGCTAGTGTCACTGGCCTCTGACCACCATCTCATTACAGGGGCATCTACCTCACACAGGAGTTCTACTGCTCATCTTGCACTGGCAAACACCCCCCTACTGCTCATCTTGCACTGGCAAACATCCCCCCA
Source organism: Crenuchus spilurus (assembly GCA_036984385.1). Lineage (NCBI taxonomy): Eukaryota > Metazoa > Chordata > Actinopteri > Characiformes > Crenuchidae > Crenuchus > Crenuchus spilurus. The sequence goes on from BRDA01042603.1 coordinate 32,711, forward strand.
ACACACATACACTGCCAGAATCTCTGACCCTGTGGCTATCCAGCCCCAACTAAATTTGCATATAATTAAATGCACCGAAACATGCAAAGGCTCATAGCCTCTTTTGTCTTTGACCCCCCCCCCCCAACCCCTATAAAATATTATAAGTTACACTGATTCTTAAAGATATAACAACAACAGTTTTTTGGTTTAACAAATTATTTCTTGTAGCTGAAACTTTCAACTATGTTAATGATATGTATAAAATATCTTCTTTAAAAAAAGGACCATCTTTTGCAATGTGTGTAAATATAAATAGTTAATTAACTTGTTCATAAGAAGTATGTTTCTACTGCAGCTTAACAAGATGCTAGAAATTAAATTTGTACTTTTTATGTAGATACAAATGTCTTCAAGCACCATTTGTTTATGTTAAGAAAATAGGTGCACTGTCAGCTAAGCAACTCCGGTGCAGGGCTGGACAGGTTTTAAGCAGCTCAGAGTCAATGGCAGTAAGATACTGGTAGTAACACAGTTTTCTTACCATGTGTAGCATTACGGTTTGTGTTGTATCTTATATTTGGAACAACCTAACTATGATTTAAAAGTTTTATTTTTGTTTGTTTTCATCACATGTAGAGTCAGAAAAAAACAACCATTTGTTTTTGTTGGTCCTAATACAGTGTCCTGTTGAGTTTTTCTCAGAATAACGCAGACGTGAGTAAAGATGTTGCTTCAGTCACCAGAACCTTGTTCAGCTCACACACCACCTTTAGCTGGCACTTTACCTCCTCCAATTTTTCAAATGGGATAAGTCTGTGTCATCCTCACGTCCGTCTTGCAGGTATCCGAAGTAGTTCCACACTGTTGTTTAGATATTGCTTTAGGAGGATGGAGACAGATTAAATCTGTCACACTTCTCTCTGCCATTTTCACTGCTGTGTGCTTGAGCATGGTGCCAGTGGCCGAGGCAGAGCAAATTTGTGCATGCACGGGTAAGATTCTCAGCTGACTTTATTATTTACTTTATTACTGACAATAAGAAAATGCCCAAGGTATGATAACCGTGCATATTAATACTGTGGTATACCATAAAACCGATTACCGCTGCAACCCTACTTACTTTATACCTTGGTGTGGGACTGTGCATCAAAACTAGTCATAATTGATTTTTGCTTGACCATGTCTTCAAATATTCGTTATCCATTAAACAGGCTGTTTTCATTACTGGTGTATTAATTAGTCTTTGTTCTGATTGGCTGTCCTGTATTGCGCCTCATTTAAAAAAAAAAAGTCCAGGCAGAACGTAAAAAGACAGAGATAAACTACAACAGACTTTAGAGGCAGATGTATGCCAGTGGGTTGGTGTCTGTGACATCAAAAAATTATTTTATTTATAAAATGTTTATTTTATTGTTTAGTTTCCTTATATGGACTGCTTGGAACTTAGTGCTTAGATACAACTTCAAATTGAATTATTTACATATGTGAAAATCTTTGTTAAAAGTGTCATGTACTAGCATGTATTATGAGGTCCTCATTAGTATTATGTAGGATCACAATACT
>BRDA01042615.1:2899-14463 GCA_036984385.1 Crenuchus spilurus
TGTAAGTCCTCAAAGTGCAATTTACTTGAATTTGTTGAAACTTTAAGAGAGTTAACAGTATTTTAACTTCATGACTGTGTGTAATTTAATGTAAAACTGTTAATACAGTATAACATCCAACACTATAGAAGATACAAAGCCCTACACGCTGCCTGTGAAAGACTACAGCACTCATATCTAGACTGGCAGTGGGCAGCGAGCAGTGCTTAGAGACACGCTCACATGAGAGCCATGTGATAGCACACAAAGAGCACAGTGTAGGCCGAGCCAGCAGCTCCTACCATGGGCTGATCCTCATCAGTGGGATGGGGGCACAGGTGAAGAACACTGTGAGCAGCAGGAAAGACTTTCTGCCCCAAACATCTGACAAGGCACCGATCAAAGGGGCGCTCATAAACGACAGCAGACCCTGTCAAAGACAAAATAAATAAATAAATACATGGAAACAAATAATAATTAATAAAAATTCATTAAATAAAAAAATAATTAATTACATGAAATTAAAAATACAATACAATGTAAATAAATTAATACAGTGCTATCCCTACTTACGAGCAACCCTACTAATGAGTATTCCAGGTAACGAGTCAAGATCTCTGAATATTTTTGTTCCAGGTAATGAGTAAAATTCCGAGTAACCTGTAGCCTAAATTAGTTCAAGTATGCCAACCGCTAGGGGCGCGGCGGTCGTAGCATCCCCTAGATGCTAGCGTAGAAGAGGAGGTCAGTCAATACCTTTGACCACTGTCCAGTGAAAGTGCTAGTGAAAGCGACGCAAAGACAGCAAAAGGTAGTGAACAAGAAAGTTAGATACATTTTACTTTTACTTTTCATATGATAAGTGTAACCATGCCATACACGTACGCCCGTCCTCCTGTCCTCTTTAGCCACAAGCCTACATGAGCACCGCAGTCGTCTCTCCACAAAGGTGAAGGGCTAATTTATTTTTCTATTATCATTCTATTTAACATTATTTGTTACTTTTTAACTACAAAATTCCTTTTCATGTGTTTTATAAAAAAACATATAAACACATTATTTAGCATATTAAAGTATACTGTATATTGGCTGGCTGACACAGATTAATCAGTTTTACATGTATTCTTATGGGGGAAATGCATCCAGCTAACGAGCAAACCAGCTAACGAGCTCAGCTCCTGCATGGATTAAACTCATAAGTAGGGCTACAGCTGTAAATGTAAACAAATAATAATTAATAACGTTTGTTAAATTAAATAATTTAATCGATTAATTAAACTAAAAATAAAATAAAACGAATATAAATAAATTAAACAAAATAAACATTTTTATTTATTAATAAAATAAACTAGTAAATATATAAATAAAAATTGTACTGTGTTATTATATTTAAGCTGAAAAAGCAGCGATGGTGAAAGGAACAAACAACTGTACAGCACTATTCACCTTAACCCCTTGAATGAGTCCATTCATGAGAAATGTGTGCTGTGGAAAAGTCTCATGCAGCACCTGTGACAGCAGAACAAAGAACACAACATCAAACAGGTTTTAATGATACTGTACATAGTGACTCAGTGACCATAGTTATGAGGAAGTGATCAACTGATATGGGTTTCTTAACAGCTGATGGCAATGGCGATATTTAGAGAGCACAGCATGCGACAGGCGATATATTTTACCCATATTACGTTTTTTTTGCAATATAAGCATAAAATAATTATATAATTGAGATGAAAGAACAGGTGTAGTAATGTCTTCCTCTGCTTGTAGAATGGTGAAACCTAGACTAGGGGCTACACTATTGTTCCAAAGCTGCTACTGTCTATGGTGCCCTAAGGCCTTTGGTTCTCCTCTAAAGCCTGGTTCACACAACAGGATAATCCGGCCGATTTTGAGGCTGATTTGTTCCTCCTGACACCTGATTTCAGTGTGACTGTAACTGTTTATCCAGTAATGTGGGAGTGTCTGTAATTTCTGATCTCTCAGTGCAGTCAGGGCTGCACCCCATTGAGAATCGTAAATATTAAACATATTCAGTATTTAGACTCGGTGTCCTGTAGTGGGGCTGGAGATGATTCTCTGGTTTAAAACATGAAGTTGATGTCGTGCCTGAAAGACCATCAACCATAGCTATCTGTTATAGTTTAACATCCTTTTCTTTTGAACAGAAAGCTCTCACAACTAGCACTGAAATGGTTTCTGTCATCCGCCATGTTTGTTTACATCTAGTTTGTGAGAAACGTCTGTGAGGTTTTGAGGTTCAGAGCCGTGCATAATCTGAAAATGTGTGGTGCTGGTGCCTTTATGACTAATAATGATCAAGGACAGAAAAATCTGTGAAAAATTATGTGTGGTATGTCTCACATTTTCAACATCGGTTAGGATTTTTAACATCCTGTAGTGTGAATCAGGTTAAGTCTGTGCTCAGGTGACATCAGCGACTTACACAACTATAGTGAACGAGTCCTTGAGAGGTTTAAAAAGTGTTCAAGTGGGACAGAATAGACTTGTATGTTATTTGTCACTTTATTATGATTATTAATAAGCTGTATGTTTTAATAATAGCTGCTGTTAAAACAGAATTGTGGTTAATAGGACATTTTAGGTCCATGTTATAACAAATGGCTTAAAAAGGGCCTGTAGAGGGCGCTCCTGAACACTCTTTACATTGGTAGAATGAGAAATAGGGCACCCTACAGCCTTATAGTCCTCGTGGGCACACACAGATGAGGGCTAGTGCCATTTGGGACTGAGGGGCTGATAAAGCTGCTTGCACATGTGCCCATAAATGTGAGACGAGTAAATATAATTAGTGATGCTAAATATCTAAAAAAGAGCAATAATCTGCCCAATTAATCAGTGAACTGATTAATCAGTTTATCCCCAATATACTCATAAAAAAACTGAATGTATTAATACAGAGAGTTGTCTGCGAGCTCCAACAACACACGATGAACATGTGGCATTTTAGTCATTTTATACACACAAGCATGCAAACATTTTTCCAAAATATAAGAGTTTAGTCAACATATAGTGAAATACATACGGTCAGCATTGGTGTCGTAAGCAGGCCCCAGGCAAAGAATTCCAAAAAGATTACCACAACTGCATGGGTGACCTTTGCACGACCGATACTGTGCTGTTGGACAAAAAGACAAAGAGTTTACAGAATTATATTATAGCCCTGAATTCAACTACATGTTTAAGTTGGATGATATAATGCACAAGATATCAACAGCTGATGTGTACTGCCAGAGAAATGTACTGTTTTCAGTGTGGTTAACAGTCACCAACAATAACTAACAAACTAATTATTCTCTACCTAACAACAGACCTAATAAAGTGAAAGCCTGCCAAGTCTCTCCCCTTAGCTATCACTATACACACTGCATCATAATTGGAAGGCTAAAGTGGGGAAATATCAAGGCTTGCACGCAAGTTTTCAACTTTTGTTATATTTGTTCATTTAATAGGTTTTTTTATTTGAATTTTGGAATTTGGCTAAATATAGTGTAGGAGCCAAGTGGATGTAGTTCTATACATTAACAGTTTATACAACATAATGTAAAGTAATCCCTTCTAATACTGTTTTTACTCTAGACACAAAACGGCAACACAGAATTCTGAAAAGCATTTGATTTGGAATCATCCGGAATCACTACAGTGCAGTTTAATATAATCATATATTGAGGATTGAGAGCTTGTAGCAAGGAATAACTGAAAAGATTTATAAGCCCTATTCAAAATATTAAATGTTTCCCTCATCTCCTGAGTAAAATACAGGCTGAATAGTGCATTTCAGCAAACTCAGCACATTTTAGTCTAGTCCAGGTACAAGTCTTTGATTTTCCAGGCAGATGATGTGGATGGAAAATAAAGATTTTTGGCCGTATTTAGTTTTCTAGTGTACTGACCCACCAAAACCTCCACCATTCACAAACCAACATTTTGAAGAGTCACTCAATAATCTACTTGGTGTCCAGACTTAACCTGGGAGAGCTTTATGCAGAGAAACATAAATGGATGGTAAAAGTAAAGCTGATAATACTTTGATTGAATTTACAATCAATCAATCAATCAATCAATCACAATAATTACTCTATCACTGTGACCTCCATACAGATCTGATCTTAAACACTGTTACGCTAATAAAGCTGTAAATAACGTTATATAAAAACCAACAACATAAAACAATACACAATATACCTTAAGAATACTACAGAAAATAAATAAATAACCACTAAAGTGAATTTCTTGAAGGAAACAGAATGGCTGTTCAGTTAAAGTTGAACCTACTTCCAGTCAGCTGTTAGGTTGTTGGTCAATAAGATGTAATTGTTTTTGCTCGGTGGCTGATATAGTGATGCAACATGGTCACTAAATTGTTGCTATATGTTGCTAGGCTGCTGCTATGTGGTTGCTAAGTGGTTGTAATGGTGATGCTACATTGTTGCTAGGCTGTTGGTAAGTGACATCAAAATGATTGCTACATTGTTGCTATGTGCATGCTAAGTAGTTGCTAGGCTGCTTCTATATGGTTGATAGATGTTACTAGGCTATTGCCAGGTGGTTGCTGAGTGGTTGTTACATGGTTGCTAGGCTGTTGCTACATGATTGCAATAGTGTCTTAGGTGTTGCCGAGTTATTGCTGTGGTAGCCCATGTGGTTGGTTTGGGTGTTACAGTGTATCATCGTTACTAAAACTTTTGCACCTCATTCATTCCTATGGGAAACAATTCTGCAAAAATCCAAAGTTACACTGAAACTGTCGCACACAATCAGACAAAACAATCTGAAGTTGAAACTGTATCAAGTATATATAAACACCCAGAAACTCATCGCTAACGTGGTGTGTAAGATGTTTTATTACAGAAGTCCCCTTCATAAACTAATCCAATCACAACAGGGCTGTAGATGATTTAATCAGTGGAGACAGATACACTGTTACTCACGTGACGTAGTAGCCACGTAGCTGATGAGGTCACGCGAGTGTTTTCACACTTAAACACATCTGATGTGACACTGTAAGCTTAGTAACTTCAGCTAAAGCAGAGAAAACATCTCAGAAAGATGTTCTTCAGACATGCAGCGTGTTATCTGATCTAAATCCAAACTGGCCAAATTAGCTCAAATCTAATTACATCTACATGTTAAACACCATTAAAAGTGACCCGGCTATAAGTGACTCTCGCTTAGGTAACATTACATAACATCCTCATTCAGTTAAGCTAGTGGTCATTAAGCTACTAAACGAGGAAACAAAACAAACATGTATATGCATATATACACAGTAACATCGGCATATTATGACCACCTCCTTGTATCTACACTAATAGTAGTTCTACAATTACATCTGTTTCTCTTTATAGTTTGTCAGCCTCCTTTCATGGTCAGGGTCACCACAGAACACAGTGGATCATTTTCAGTGGCACTGACGTGGTGGTGGTGTGTCAATGCTTGTGTGAAAATAGTGCACCAACCAGCCAACCGCAGCACCAGTGATGGATTAGAGGAACAACACAAATAGCGCTTTTCCACCAAAATAACTCTGGTGCCGTTCGGGCTTATGAGAACCTCGGTGCTTTTTAGTGAACCAGCCCGCATTTCCACTAGTTGAACCGAGGATACGTCACGGTGTAGGTCATCAACAAAGCGGAATTATAAACAAAGATGGCGGAGCGCATCGACTACTTGCGAGCATTTGTGCTCTTGTTTCACTTCACAAATCAAATCTAGAGCCGGTACACTCCCTCGCGCTATAGGACCAACGCTTTTCCACCAACACGGAACCGGCACCGTTCTGGTTCACGAACCTAATTTTGAACCGTTCGGCGCATTTCCACCAACAAAAATAGCGCCCCGAACCAGGATCGTTCGTTCGCAGCGGGAACCAAAAAAATACTTGGTTTTTCAGTGCGAACCAAACGCGCCTGCGCACTGAGGCGACTCGTGGCGTACAGTGGTCCACTGAAGAAACTCCGTTTTTGTTATCTATTTGGTGTTCTCCTGCGTTTCAGGAGAAACTTGAGGGGAGTATTAGAAAGGAGAAACTCTACAGCGAGCTGGTTGAGGATTTAGCTCGGCCAGGTTTTGTTCGTTCAAGAGAGCAAGTGATAGATAAGCTACATAAGCTAAAAAGGAGCTATCGCACAGTGGAGCTGGACGAGGGAATGAACAGGTGTTACACCAAAATCTGTGACCGTCGAAACGTGTGACCTTAGGAGGCGCTATTTCGGTATTTCTGTTCACGTGCACGAGCGCACTACGCAGATTACGTATTTTACGCGGTTTTAATTACTTTCTCAGCGGTTGGAAAGCTTAGCGATAATCAACGCTCCTATTTTTATTTAATGTTCACGTTGATACTTAATTAAGTTCGTGTACAGGAATATCTGTAAAAACGTACTCAGGCCGAGATTTTAATGCACACAAGTTTGTGGGTTAGTAAATAAAGTAAAGACTGACGCGACTAACATGTAGTAACACCTCTGATCTCTCTCTCTCTCTCTCTCACACACACACACACACACAGAGTATCACACACACACACACACACACACACACAGAGTACAAAACATTAAGTGAATCTGCACCCTAATCTTTTATCTGCTAAGTAAATACAACATTTTATTTATGTAGTTATTGTAAACACAGGTTTCTTGGCTGAGACAAAAAGTAAAATCTAATAATTAGGCCTTTATCCAGAGCTTAGACTTCCTGACAGCTGTCTATCAAAATATGTAACCTCACTGTATTTCACTAAAATAAAACTAAAAGTCTTCTAAATCTTTACAGATTACTTAATTTTACTTATATTATGTCAATAAAGCATTTATGACTGGAGTGTACAGTGAGGCTGTAACAGAGAGGCCACACATTCTGACAGCTGTCTATCAAAGTATGTAACCTCACTGTATTTCACTAAAATGAAGTTAAAAGTCTTCTAAATCTTTACGGGTTACTTATCATCTCTCATATTTTTATGTCAATAAAGCATTTATGACTGGAGTGTACAGTAAGGCTGTAATAGAGGGGTCACACATTCTGACAGCTGTCAATCAAAGTATGTGACCTCACTGTATTTCACTAAAATAAAACTAAAAGTCTTCTAAATCTTTACAGATTACTTAATTTTACTTATATTTTTATGTCAATAAAGCATTTATGACTGGAGTGTACAGTGAGGCTGTAACAGAGAGGCCACACATTCTGACAGCTGTCTATCAAAGTATGTTACCTCACTGTATTTCACTAAAATGAAGTTAAAAGTCTTCTAAATCTTTACGGGTTCCTTATCATCTCTCATATTTTTATGTCAATAAAGCATTTATGACTGGAGTGTACAGTAAGGCTGTAATAGAGGGGTCACACATTCTGACAGCTGTCAATCAAAGTATGTAACCAATGTGGACACAGAGATGAAAGAGACAAAATGTTTATCAAAAAAATTTTGGGAAAACTTTTTTGGGATTTGTTGACACTGTGAAATTTTGAATCAACATATTTCTCCGTTAAAATGTTACATTTACTCAGATTAAACTTTTGATCTGTCATCTATGTTCTATTACTAATAAAATATTGACATTTGCCACGATGTCACAATTTGTTTTGTATGATTTGCCAAGTGTTCTGCCATGTTAGCATATGCTTATGTTTATTTATATATACAAAAAACTATATACATGCAGCACACTTGTAGTCCTTGACATCTGGATTTTCCAAACAGGTCAAATGGTACCACCTTGTGCAGGCATCACACTGGATCTGTAGTCAAGTTTAATGTTCAGGTTGAATATTTTTAAAGTACAGTAAGCTTACTATGTATTAACCTAGTATTGCTGTTATTTCTGTTAAACAAAGATGAGACCAAAGAACTTGCATAAATTCTTACCCAGATAGTATTGTCTTCTTTTCCTCTTTTTTTCCCACCTTTTCTTTTTTTAGTTTCTGTGAATTTCTCTCCACAGTAGTGGCAATGTTCTTTGAGGTTATATGAGTGAATGCAGCATTAATTTTATATTTTAATGCATCATCATTTAAAGGATTATGGCAAATATCTTAGAAATGGTATTATGACAAAATATAACTATAACTTGAAAGTTACCTGTCTCTTCAATCAGTGTCATTGCCACCTCCATTCTATATTTAAAAACATCCGAGGCCTCATTTGAGAAGGTCAGAGGCTCCCCTGCAAGAATTTTCTGTGCATACTAAATAAATATAACCCAATATATTTTTAGTTCTTTACTAGAAATATTGACATATCAGTATCTGTTCTTACTTCAAGCAATATGCACTACTGCATCTCAAATTTGACAATATTGTAAAAAAGTTAATTTGTGTTGATAAAGGTAAACTGTCATATATTTTATATTCAGTGGCATATTTCAGTTTTTAAAAAAATTGTTTTATTGTTGATCAGGATGACTTATAGTTCATTAAATTCCAGAATTTCAAATGATTATATTTCATTGTTAGTTTAAATATATTACAATTCAAATTGACCATCATTTGATGACCATGACATTACTGTGTGCCCAAAGATGGATTGGCATCCTGTCCTGGATTTAGCTAAAATAGCTGAATGCCCTGCCTTGCATCTGGTGCATCTATAATTTTTGTTAGTTTAATATTATTGCTACTCACAATGTCCTTAGGCTAATGTTACTGCTTGGATGGAGACGTTTGTCTGATACCGGGTTTGTCTGATACTGGGCGGCACGGTGGCTTAGTGGTTAGCACGTTCGCCTCTCAGCGCTGAGGTCTTGGGTTCGAGTGCACATCTGAGCGGAGTTTCCATGTTCTCCCCGTGTCTGCGTGGGTTTCCTCCAGGGACTCCGGTTTCCTCCCACAGTCCAAAAACATGGAGATCACGTTGATTGGATACTCTAAAAATTACTCTGGTGTGTATGAATGTGTATGTCTATGTATGTATGCCCAGATATGGTTGGCACTCTGTTCTAGGTGATTCCCCCTTGTGCTAGACGCAGTCCTCCAGGTGGACGGTCACTTCCGGTTGAGAGTACGCTGTGCACGACTGGCTGCCGCTTCTCACCGGAGTGTGTGTGAAGTGTGTCGATTGTAAAGCGTCCTTGGGTGTCTAGAAAGGCGCTATAGAAGTGTAATGTGTATGTATGTATGTATACCGCACTGTGTCATTAGACTCTTGCATAAATAGTATTTTAACATATTCTGTTACTGAAGTTGTCCCACTGCTACTTCATTGTTGTCCTCTCTCTTGTAATGCCATAGTAATGCTCTTGTAATACATAACACTATCTACTTTTTTTTCCAAAGTTGCCATACTGAGTGGAAAACTGGTAGCTATAGCCTTAAATTATATATTATTATACTTAAATTAGCTAGAAGTTAAATAATAGTAGAAGTTTACTTGCTAAAGTAAAACTCCCCCTCCCCCCGCCCTTTAAAAAAAAGGTACACAGTAAATGTGCCAGTGTTAAATCAACAGTATTAGAGTTACTCTCCGTGTTAACACTAATAGTTTTAACACTAGCACATTTACTGTGTACTAACTTATTTAAGTACATTTCTACTGAACTGTAAATGTGTTTAATGCAAAACAAAACAAATAAAATTTAAATGGCAAATCAAGCACTATATAACATAACATCACAACATATGAGTGAAAGTAAATAACCTGTAAAGATTTAGAAGACTTTTAGTTTTATTTTAGTGAAATACAGTGAGGTCACATATTTTGATAGACAGCTGTCAGAATATGTGACCTCTCTGTTACAGCCTCACTGTACACACCAGTCATAAATGCTTTATTGTCTTAAAAATATGAGTAAAAGTAAGTAATCTGTAAAGATTTAGAAGACTTTTAACTTGAATTTACTGAAGTACAGTGAGGTCCCATATTTTTAATAGACAGCTGTCAGGAAGTCTAAGCTCTGGATAAAGGCCTAATTATTAGATTTTACTTTTTGTCTCAGCCAAGAAACCTGTGTTTACAATAACTACATAAATAAAATGTATTTACTTAGCAGATAAAAGATTAGGGTGCAGATTCACTTGTTTTGTACTTTGTGTGTGTGTGTGTGTGTGAGAGAGAGAGAGAGAGATCAGAGCTGTTACTACATAATATAATGTTAGTCACGTCAGTCTTTACTTTATTCACTAACCCACAAACTTGTGTGCATTAAAATCTCGGCCTGACTACGTTTTTACAGATATTTCTGTACACGAACTTAATTAAGTATCTCATGTCATGTCATACGCCATCAATATTAAATAAAAATACGAGCGTTGATTATCGCCAAGCTTTCCAACCGCTGAGAAAGTAATTAAAACCGCGTAAGATACGTAATCTGCGTAGTGCGCTCGTGCACGTGAACAGAAATACCGAAATAGCGCCTCTTAAGGTCACACGTTTCGACGATCACAGATTTTGGTGTAACACCGGCTCTAGATTTGACTTGTGAAGGGAAACAAGCATTTGTACCAAGAGCACAAATGCTCGCAAGTAGTCGATGCGCTCCGCCATCTTTGTTTATAATTCCGCTTTGTTGATGACGTACACTGTGACGTATCCTCGGTTCAACTAGTGGAAATGCGGGCTGAAAAGCACCGAGGTTCTCATAAGCCCGAACGGCACCAGTTCAAGAACCAGAGTTATTCGAAAAGTGCTAGAGTGGACTCAGTGTTTAACATCTCCAGCAGCTCTTAACACACCACCACCACATCTGTGTCACCATGCTCTCATTGTTAAAAGAGATGGTTCTTCAAGGGTTTTTTAGTAAAGAAAATTGTTCTTTGCATGATGAAAGGGTTCTTCAGATTGATGAGGAATGTGCTGTATGTTCTGAAAATGGTTCTATCATCTATCAAGGGTTCTGCTATCATTACGATCTCAAGCTTGTAATAATAAGAGGAACCCTTTTTGACACTATACAGAACCATCAACAACTTCCTCATTAATCTGAAGAACGCTTTGTCCATGCGAAGGGCTCTTTAAGTGTTCATGGTTCTAAACAGAACCATTTTCTTTACTAAAGAACATTTGAAGAACCTTCTTTTTAAGAGGGTAGGATGAAAGACATGGACTACCATTTGTAAAGTGCTCATATATGGTCAGTGGTGCTTATTAAATATAAAAATATACATTAATGAAATATTAATTAAATATTAAATTGAGGTTCTATATATAATCATTATTTCTCTAATAAACTAAAATCTAAAACAGCAATCCAGCTAGCCAAGTTGCTAAAAACAAAATTTGAGCCTATAAGATACAGTAAAATGCTTAAAGCTGAAATCAGACTACTGATACATAGTAAAGTAACTACATACTAACATACACCTCATGATCACTGGCCAGCTGGGTTTGGTAGCTGGGTTGTTTACAATAGCAGGTCAGCACTTACAGCAGCGGTGTCTTTGGTGTGTTTGACCAGCATGATGCCGCGGGTCTCTCGTTGTTCTTGATTACTGAAGCTTTTGAAGCTTCTTCCTGATTGTGCCGAAAAAACTTTTAGGCATTGAAGCCTCAGAGAAGAGTGACATCTGGTGGCTGAAATAAATGATTACAGCCTGCCCTTTTTTTTTTTTTTTTTTTTTTTTTT
>BRDA01042617.1:5000-20637 GCA_036984385.1 Crenuchus spilurus
TGGGCGCAGGGCAGGGCATTACACTATTCAACTAAGCCCAGGACAGGGCGCCAGTCCATCGCTGGGTGACACACACACACAGACACAGACACAGACACACCTACGAACAATTTTTTTTTTTTTTTTTTAGAGTACCCAATTCACCTGACCTCCATGTTTTTGGACTGTGGGAGGAAACCGGAGACCCCGGAGGAAACCCACGCAGACACGGGGAGAACATGGAAACTCCGCTCAGATGGGGAATCGAACCCAAGACCCCAGCGCTGAGAGGCGAACGTGCTAACCACTAAGCCACCGTGCCCCCCTTTATTATTATATTATTATTAATAAATAAATAAATATTATTATTAATAAAATTTAAAAATAAATACTTTTAAAAATATACTTTTACATTTTGCAACATTTTGATAATTTTAGGTCATCTACAGTGATTTAGAGTAATTTGGGGCAATTTGGAGTAGTTATGAACCAAAATACACATATGTGCCATTTTTGGACTTGTGTACATTTGGAGATGCCTTTCCCATTCTTTGATAAATTTTCTATAAAATTCTACAGGTTATAGGTAGCTTTCTAAAATTTTGGTGGTTTGTGGACATGTAGTTAGTGCAATTTTTAGCAGAATCAAATTGATATCAACATGTATTGTGAAGATATTAAGATTTATGTAAAAAAAATAGGTGATTTTCATTTATTTAAAAAAAAACAAAACAAAACACAATTTTATTGTCTATGAGTGTGTCCGAATTCAAGGTCTGCATCCTTCGAAGGCCACATTTGAAGGCCGATTACGTCACAGTGATGCGCGAAGGCTGTCCGAATTCACCGACCTTCGAAGGCTCCTCTGAATGCAGCCCACAAATGTGTCCTCCTTTTCCAACCATTTGAAGGATGGATCTGATGTATCCTTCGTAAACCACCCTATCCCGAGATGCATTGCGGGCCAAACGGGAGATTCATTCTTGTAACAATGGCGGACGAAGCGGGGGTCGGAGTACACATTTAAATGTAAGTATGTTAAAATCTGGCGGTACAAAAATTAAATGCTTAAAGCGGTTAGGTTGTTATTCTTTTGTTGTTTGTGTAGACATGTTTTTAATATTACTTTTGTCAGAAATAAACTCATCATCAACGAGCTCGTATGGCGGGTATCGTAGTTCTTCATGTATTGCTACTAAGCTAATTTAGTTTTTTTGTGAATTAAGTTGTTTGTCATATGTTTTAGGGAACAAAGAGCAGACGGAGGCTTTTATAAACCTCCGAAAAAATAATGACCACCTCTTCACCGGGGTAAAGAATTCGGCTGCTGTGGCATGGAGGTACAAGAATAAATCCATTTACACATCTTATGCTTATGAGTAGTTTTAATAACCCACATACTGTACAGAACCTGTGATCTCAATAGAGTATAGTTCCCCATGTGTTCTGCTGTGAAAACTATTGTGTTACAATAAGGGATTAACACAGCTTCCATGTTTTCCCTCTTCACTTATTTATGTATGTTATTAGGATAATTCTGGAGATGGGCCTGCAGGGGAATGTCACCCTCTCACAGGCTAAAAAGAAGTGGGACAAGTAAAAAAAATATAAAGTATGTGTAATGAAGAATATAAGTTTTAAGTGCATACGTTAATAAATGTAAATTTCCTAAAAATGTTTGTTTGCTCTTTTTGTCAAATGTGATTTCTGATTTCCTCTGTGATTAGGATTGCAAGTATCCAGGGTCAGGAGAGGGAGTTAGTGGGAAGCCCACCGCTGCTACTTGGCCCTGGTTTTTCCTCATGGATGAGGTGTTAGGACAGAGGCCTTCCACTACGCCTCCTGTCCTAATTGCCTCTATCCATGAGGACACTCCGGGCCCAAGTGCAGCAGTGGGTGACCATGAGGAAGGAAGTCAGCCACCTTCAGCAGGGACAAAGAGTCGCAGAGACAAGGAAGATGAGCTGGTGGACCTCATCAGAGAGGACATGAGGCAGCAAAGAGAGGCAGAGGAGAGGAGAGTGCAGGAGAGCAGAGAGAGAATGAACAGATTGTTTGCACTTTTAGAAAGACTAGTTGAAAAATGAAAGTAATTTGTGTTTGTTTGTGTTAGAGTTGTTTAATTGTCATAAATGAATTGATTAAAACAAATAGTAATTGACAAACTCATTAAAACTTTTATTATTTAAATTTTTTTAAACATATATGAATGTACAGCTAGGTTTGAAAAATTTTAAATGACCAATTAGTGCATGAAGAGAAAATGAAAAGATAACAATGAAACAAGAATAAGATAAAATTATTTACAGAAGTAAAACAAAATATTGTACAGCTATTTACAGTTCATGCAGGATTAACCTGAGTGACCTCTTCCTGGACCGTTTCTTTAAATATTAATTGAAGAAACGGGAAGTCTCCGGCAGTGTTGCTGGATCTGCTGAAGAAAGATCAACAACATAGATGGAGTGCTGCAACTGAAACCCGTGGCTGGTCTTTTCTGGTCAGTGAGTGGAGCATCATACAGGATGGTCTGCAGAGAATGTTTTGGGATGCTTCCTCTCACTGTTCACTGTATCGTCCATCAACAGGACAAGGGTTTGGTCTGGTTAAGGAAAAGTAGAGAACAAAAAAAACATTTTAGTTTAAAGGTATGATTTATTTTTTTATAAGACATCAAAGCATTATTACAATTATTAGGCTTAAGTTAAATATAATGCACAGTGAAAACACTACAGTGCTATTTTTTCTGAACTCAAAAATAAAAGACCCTGTTTTCAATTTTTTTTTCAGAAAATGTTCTACTAAATTCTAAATTTAAAATATATTTAGTTTTTATTTGTTATGTACAAGTTAATATACTGTAGTAGTCTTTCAGTCACTGAAATCATCCATGAAACTAGCTGAAGTTAACGTAATTCCTGAAAGCTTGTAGACTAAACAAAATTAATTTACCTGGATTTTATGATCTCTCAGCCGGAGATAGAAAACATGCCGACGACGGCAATAAAGCTGCTGTAGCTCCTCAAAAATCATAAACGTTATCAATATGCTGCACAAAGTGTCGACCTCCATTGCTGTTTGTAGGTTTAGTGCTGTCACGGTTGCTAGGCGACAGGACATACGTCAAGGTAAGGGCGGGAATAAATCTGAAGGCTAGACCGTCTGAATTCACAGCCGCTCACTTCCGGTCTTCACGGCCTTCGAAGGACCCGGCCTACGTAGATTGGGTAGGCCTGGTCCTTCGAAGGATGCAGACCCTGAATTCGGACACCCTCTATAAGAGGTTGTTTACCATTACAAAAAGTGAAAGACAATGTTTCAATTTTTGGAACACAAGTATGTACTTTCATATGAGCCATTGAAATCCAGTGTGCACTTTGTTTTTCAAATAATATTCCAAACCGAACAAAGGTACCGCAAAAAATACTTGAAAATTGCTCAACATAGCAACCGCTGAACTGGTAAAAGACCCATTCCTGCGGATCCAATATCCTCCAAAGACAACAGAAAGAAACCAAGTGTAGTCCTCAAAAGTGTAGCCCTATTCTGACTTGTTTTTGTCAAGACAAATAAAGGAATCAAATAAAAAATGTTGCTTCAAATATAAGGCTACGGTAAGAAAACTGCTCCTCATGCTACCTTAAAACTACTGCCCCAATCACCACAGGGAAAAGTAATGGAGCACAGAGTAAGCCCATAATCAGGGAAAGCAAACGATTGCCAGAAAAATAAAGGATTTACTCTAAATAATAAAACAATACTTCTAAAATAACATAAAAGAAAAGAAAAACAAAAATAGCACTATAATTTACATTTAGTGCAAAATGGCTCTTACAAACCCAAAGCAGCAATCAATGTGTTCAACACTGCATTTCTCACTCTGCTTGTAAACATTATTAGTACGAACTTAATAAAGAATTTAATATCTAAAACAAACTGAATAATCTGAAGGTAGAACACCCTCAGAAATTAATTTATGGTTATAAAAAGCATATAATATCCAGAAATACAGTATAAAGAGCCTTTGCATTGCAGACATATAACTCCTGTAGCCTTAATAAATGTCACTATTGAATAAACAAACCAGGGGTGAACAAGTCTCCTTACTGCAGCTACAACCACAACACACATAAAAACATCAATAATAACCTCATAAACTTGCAATATTATTTAGGAAAATAGCAACATTTTACTCACCAAGAAATCTGATTATTTGTAAACAAAACCCATCCTCCTCTCTTTGCACCATTTCAATCATGACTTACTGCTTTTGTAATATGTAAATAACACTATACACTGCACTTCTGGTTAGCTCTGTTCATTTTCTCTGTACCTCTACTCTGCACAATTACAATACAGCTCAATTTAATCTAATCTAATCTAAACAGCTAAAAAAAATCAGAAATACAAATAGTTGTTGTAATTAAAAATTCTGGGTGAGACCCCAAGATTTGAAGTCTATATTTGCATGGAACCACTTTCATAAAAAGTATTTGTAAATATCTCATTGAACATCAAACTTATCAAGTCTACTGTTGTAGATTAAAATGCAGTATTAGAACAGGAATATTAAGTTCAGTGAACTTGAGACAGTGTGGACACTAAATTTGCAGACATGCAGACACTATTGTTCCTTGTAATCAAACCCACATCCATATTCATGTTCAGACATATTAAAGTGCATTATTCATTATTTCAAGTTCTTTGGAGAACAAAGGCTGCTGGTGAGGATCACCATATTCTGGATGTTTTTAATATAACTTCATTCACAAATACACAGCTCTGTTGATTGGCACACATCACAAATGTTCTATTTTTTCACAGTTACCTACTGATTTGAAATTATTTGTGTGAACATACATAGTCGCTCATATCTGCCTGTGATGGCTGCCAGGCTCTTCTGTTGGCAATTTTGATGAAAATTCGTTTCTATTCCAAATCTCTGTTGCTCCTAGGTGGCTTTATTGGCTGTAGACAAAAGCTGCAAAAGAAAAGAATGGAGCTGGAAATAAAACAGCACACGTCTGTATAAAATTGTGCTTCCTCTCAAAGCAAGTTAACTTACAGTATGGGGCCTCTATTCAGCACTAAACCCCTAATGCATCTTTCATTGCTCTTGGAAAGTTCTTTCTTTGTTCACATCTATTCACGCACACTAGGAGCAAAATTTAGTGCTGTTTGGGTAAAGCAAAAAAATGCCCCTTTCTCAGAGACAGAAAGGCACCAGAAAGACCAGACTATCAAAAGTCACCTTTCTGTTTAACCCTCCTATTACCTTCAAATTTACTAACATTCACTAACATTGGAGTCATTTTCACCTTAGCAATTTAAACCTCCAGAAAATGATTATAATTAAAATTGTTAGCCAAGTTAATGTCACATATTTTATGTTGGTTTGTTGACTACTTAAATAGCCTTGTAACATCCTCCAAACCCCACCCTTATACATCCAGAATACCTGTTACAAGACTATGGAGAAATATGCAGTTCACCATAACATCATGTTCAGTGACCTAAAATTGGAGATAGAGAGGTTCTTGCTGTATTAATGGCTTCATATTATTTCTAAGTGACACATTCTCCTCTGTTTCAGACACATTCTCCTTTATTTCAGACAATTTCTCCTGTGTCTCAGACACATTCGCCACTGTCTCAGACACATTCTCCTGTCTCAGACATAGTCTCCTCTGTTTCAGACACATTCTTCTTAATTTCAGACAATTTCTCCTCTGTCTCAGACACATTCTCCTCTATCTCAGACACATTCTCCTCTATCTCAGACACATTCTCACCTGTCTCAGACACATTCTCCTCTGTCTCAGACATATTCTTCTCTGTCTCAGACATTCTCCTCTGTCTCAGACACATTTTTCACTGTCTCAGACATATTGTACTTTATTTCAGACAATTTATCCACTGTCTCAGACACAGTCTCCTCTGTCTCTCACACATTCTCCTCTGTCTCAGACACAGTCTCCTCTGTCTCAGACACAGTCCCCTCTGTCTAAGACACATTCTCCTCTATCTCAGCCACATTCTCCTCTGTCAATGCATACTAGTAGATTGGTGATAAATTAGATGTAAATACCCTCAAATAACGGTTAGCTAACAGATAACCACTAAATGTTAAGTGAACTGTGCAAATGGACTCTTTGATATTGTGCATATCAGTATTTGTGGCAGGAAGATAACTTTAAACAGAGACCTACAGTGTGCTTTAACAGGGGCTGCAGGTGTATAGTTAAGTGATTCATGCAAATTAAATTGAACACATAAGTGGGTCACTTCTTTATCCTACTATATATATATATATATATATATATATATATATATATATATATATATATATATATACATTTGCTATTTTTATTTTCACATTTGCTGGGTAAGGTTGTTAATGTAAATTGCATGTTTATCTTCAACAGCTTTCACTCACCATGAAGTTCACTGCTATTTAAAGTACACTCAGTCTGCAAGTTTAGGCTTTCTAATGAAACAGTGGCTAAGAAGATGAAACGGAGAATGTCAGCGTGTGTATTAATTTCTATGAAAGTCAACCAAATAGAAATAGCACAATTAAAACATGAAGCACCTCATGAAGCTAAATTCTAACTCATTCATTCATGTTTAGCTTACTAAAGATTATTATCAATGGAAATCTCAACTGTCTATCAAATTTGGACCCATCTTATTCAATGTTTTTTATGTTTTTTCCTACACTGTAAATGAACACTGAAGTCATCCAGACTATGAAGGAACACATAAGGAATCATGTAATAAACTTAAAAGTGTTAAACAAACCAAAACATGTTTTAGATTTTAGATTCTTCAAAGTAAACACACAATTGATGTCTCAAACATATTAAGAGGCATGAAATGCAAGTCATGAACTCTTGACAAGACACAGCTGTTAACTGAAAGCCATTCCAGGTGACTACCTCATAAAGCTGACTGAGAAAATGTCAAGAAAACTGGCATCTAAACAAGAGGTGCCTATTTTGAAGAATGTAAAATATAAAACATATTTTGGTTTAACACTTGTTTGTTTACTAAATAATTACATATGTATTCATAGTTCATAGTTTGGATGATTTTAGTATTAATCGACAATGCAGAACAATGCAACAATAACATTTTTAAATAATAAAGAACCACCGAATGTCCAGAAGCTGTGTCCAAACTTTTGACTGGCACTGTATGTGTATGTGTGTGTGTGTGTGTGTGTGCGTGTGTGTGTGTGTGTGTCTGTGTGTGTCTTTACCTTCACCATCATTCCATAAATGAGAGACTTGCTTTCGTGGAAATTGAACACAGTTTTCCAGAGGTTCACTCAATATTTTTACAACAGGAACAAGTAAAACCACAGTGAGCACAACTGAGCAAATAGCTTTTTTATTATGTGATACTATCTGTAATCATCTGATACAAACAGTTTTATATGGGATCAAATACTGAATATCTGTAGTGGAGTAAAGTGAATACTTGGCAGGCATTTGCAGTCATACTGTGTCTTAAACCACACTGATTATTCTGTGAGACCTTTAATGAGGATCGGGATGAAGTCTGAGTGGGTGAAAACACGTTTTGGTGATGCATTATATTAGGTGACTATTGAGCCCTAGTGTCTGACAGCAACATCCTCACAGCTATAGTTCTAATGTAAAGAAGAAAAATTTGGATTCTAGACATGTGTAGGCTGATCGATGCCATCTGAGGCAACGTATGTTTCAAAATGTTAGAGGTGAATAATGAGAATCTATAGAATCAAATGGCCTCTGATTTTGCTGCAGTAAAACTCAACCCCATAGGACATCACTGACTTTTTGACTTGGGCAAACATCTACAAAATGTGATGCATACCTGATGCCATGTATTGCTGGAAGATGGGTTGAATAATTACAGATGGCCAACGAGATTGAAACAATGACCCTGCGAACTAAAGTCAGCTATTCTTTCAAATTCAGTGGGTACACACAGTCTAGCCTAAAGGGTTATTTACAGTACACAGTGTTTTTTTTTCTTTTCATGGTTTACTGAGTAATTACTCAACAAGGGCTACACGAACAAAACCACAATTCTAAAGATGTTTCATGCCATACTACATATTTAAAGGGCTAACATTAAACTTTAAACCTTGTCATTGAGGGCAAAATGTTGTCTTTGAAAGGGAAGAGTAGTCTTGTCTTTTTTCCTTCATTAATAATTCAGGCTAATGAAAGTGTCAGGACAAGGCGGAAGCCGAGGGATCCTTTCGACAAGGTGAGTGTCAAATTTGCACCAGGGCAGCCAAGTATGTGAAGAACTGCTAAACTGAACACTCAGCCGTTTCAGCAAATGACGAAAGTTTCCACCTGCGTCATCCTTCAGAATAGATATGGGGGAACCACAGCATGTCTCTTTTGATACATAACTCTGTAGTACTGTCCACTGGTACAGCCGTCACTAATAATGGTTTACTTGGACTATTTATGCAATAGTCTTTCTGGTGAGCTAGTTTGAAAAACAAAGTTGATCTCGCTCAATACTTGTTAGACAATCATATTGATTTGCTAAATTCCATCAGGAGCAAACTTGATTTAACATAATAAAGTATTGACTAACCCATTGATTTCAGAACTAAAAATTGGATGAGATCTACAAATAATAGTTGACTGTCATGAGGACGGGATTGGAAATGGTTAAGCTAACACTGTAGCACATAAAATTACTACTTATTTATTCATTTGATTGATATTTATTCAAATACCACAGGGAATTAAGCTCTGTCAATGGATTAAAATCTACCTCACAGAAATGTTAATAATTATTTGCCAATTTATATGATAGTGCATATATAAAATTCTCCTGATCTAATTTAGATCTTTAAAGGTAGAAGATAACACATTCATTAGGCTAAAGCATTTTGGAAATCATGTTTGAAATGATATGCACTGTTTGTTTTTATTCAGTTAAGCTCTTTTTATTGTTTGACCTTCTAATCACATAAATAATTGGTAGATTACTTGAATAGGAAGAGTGACAGCAAATATATGACTATTTGGGGCCACTTCCATGTGCCATTTCCTGCTGCAATGAAAACATGGGCCTGACATGGGTGCTCCTAAGGTTTTAATGAACCGTCACACCCTTCTCTGGCTTCTTTCAGGGTTTGTAATGAGCTTCATGATTGCAGCCCCTGTATGAACTTCTAACCTGTTTCTACAAGCTGTAATCCTGCCTTACACTTATTCTGAACTTCTTCCTCTCTGCATCCTCTCTGCATCTGCTAACAAATACATGAGTTTGCTGTTATTTCAGGGACAAATAAAAAATAATCCCTTCATCAGTCAGTCATGCATGGTGTCTGAAGTACACTATGCTTTAAGTACACACAGCTATGGGGCTAATGTAGCATTTTAACATTTGAACATTTTTATAGATAACAGGATGTTATAAACCACATAAATCTAGTTTGCATTAAATATCACAGTGGTTCTCGCTCCCTAAAGAGTGAATGAACAAGACTTTGAGTTTGAAACTTTCCAACAGCATTTAAGGCTTGTAAAGGATCCATAAAATATGGGTCGTATTGCTTATGACTTTTAAACAAATGGGTTTACCCTTTATGATGGATTCATGAAGACTTTGATGAGCTCTGCTCTGATTGGCTGAGACATTAGCTTGTGCTAAAAATAACTTGGTTGCCAGAAAATGAAAATGAAGGGAGAGCTGAGGAAAAAGAACATGGTGAACAGATAAGAGGAAGACAATTGACCATAGTTTATATTTAACTTTGTCAATGTGATTTGCACACAACAGAATTTGACCTCCACATTTAACTCATCTGTACAGTGAAACACACACACTAGGCTGTGAGAACATGTGCCTGAGGCAGTGGGCAGCCATATCGATGGCACCCGGAGAGCAGTTAGGTGCCTTGCTCAAGGGCACTTCAGTCATCCATCCATCCATTATCACACCCGGTTAATCCTTATCAGGGTCGTGGTTAGTCCCCTACCCCCTCACTGGGTGCAGGGCAGGGCATTACACTACTTACCTAAACCCAGGACTGGGTGCCAACCCATTGCTGGGTGCAGACACACATACATGGACGTATGGAGAGTAATAGAGTAATCCACCTGACCTCCCTGTTTTTGGATTGTGGGAGGAAACTGGAGACCCCAGAGGAAACCCATGCAGACACGGGGAGAACATGGAAACTCTGCTCAGATGTGGACTCGAACCCAAGACCTCAGTGCTGAGAGGCGAACGTGCTAACCACTAAGCCACTGTGCCCCCATGCAGTTATGATCTACCCAAAGATCAAACTGGCAACCTTCTGGTCACAAACCTTCTGGTCACAGACCACGGCTGCCCCAGAACAGCCAAGAAAGGGAGAGCTGAGGGAAATAAAACATGGTAATCAGATAAGAGGAAGAAAACTGATAATAGTGATGCATGGCAAAAAAAAGTGAGAGAGGTGATTATTGAATAAAACAATTGGGAAACCATTGACCTGGCTTATCTCAGTGGGTCTTCCTCATGTTCTTTTTGAGTCTTGTTTCTTGTTGTTGTTCTTCAAGTTTTTAGGGAGGATTTAAATAGTCACAAAACAGTTATTCTAAAATAAGATGAATCTTTCATTTTTTTATAGTTAAGAAGTGATGTGAATGGTGCCTATGTTGATCTGCCTACAGTTCAGGAGACAGAAAATTAGTTGGATGTAGAAAGAATCATACATTTGTTCTCTAAAAAGATCCCATCTGTATCAACAGAGTGCTACTTGGCACCAACTAAAGCACTCAGTTAAAAAGTTCATTACACTAAACATTTGCATGGAAGGTCCTTCAAAGGGCCCTTCAGCAAAACATCCTTTTCCTCTGAACCCAGGCACAGACACCTGTTTACCATTAATTATCCTGCATCGAACTCCAAGCCTTGATTTTGTTTTGCACTCAACTTGTGCATATGGATCATTAAAAGAGTCTGTTCAGCTTCTGCCTGGCCCAGGCTTTTCCACCAAAAGTACACCCCTCATTACCCACGGCCGATATGCACCGAAGTACATTCCCAAACACTCCATCCTCCTTCCTCAGACTGCTTTTTCTTCACCACCATCTGAACTCCAAAAAGCAAATAAATCCTTCAGAAGTTGGACAATCGTGCTGCTAAAAACAGAGCGAGAAACTTATAATAATCATATGAAAATAAACAGCG
Source organism: Crenuchus spilurus (assembly GCA_036984385.1). Classification (NCBI taxonomy): domain Eukaryota; kingdom Metazoa; phylum Chordata; class Actinopteri; order Characiformes; family Crenuchidae; genus Crenuchus; species Crenuchus spilurus. The sequence goes on from BRDA01042617.1 coordinate 16,176, forward strand.
TGAGAGAGGCCCTTTCCTCCTGCTCTCCCGCAGCAGTTTTTCCATTAGCATGTGTGAGTGAAGCAAGGTGGCAGGCGGAAAACATACAAACCCAATGCTCATTATTCTGTTGATGAGGTATTTACGATATGCTCTTGTCCGCCTCAATTAGGGCATTTTGTTTGGTTCATCTAATGGCTGTTGTTTCCCCGTGGACTGTTTTCCACCTTGTACCACCATGAAAAAAAAAACAGCAGAAGGAAGACGTTTATATTTATATGCCTCCGTTTTTTTTAGCTATGAGAAAGTAAAGCACACTTGGCTGCCATGTTTGACCTCAGATTAGCAAGCACTGGCTACACAGCTGGTTCATCCATTTGTCATTCTGAACACAAACTTGACACTGTGAATCCGCACATGTTTATCTTTGAGGTTGTTGTGAAGTGCAAATGTTCCATATTTAGAATTGTCTCAACTCAACAAGTCTTCTCGGAGGAAAAAACAATTGAAAGAGTGATTTCCTTAACATCTCTGTAGATTCTTACAGACAACAATGAGATCAGAGGGAAGAATTAAGGAGACTTTAGCGTAAGTCTCAGATCTGTTGCTCAGATACCGAAAAAAAGAGCTCAGTAATCTGAACACAAGGGACATGGCGGTTAGGGATCTGGTCTTGTGACTGGAAGGTCATGACTGAGGTGCCTTTGAGTAAGGCACCCCCAACTGCTCCTGTGGAAAGGGTTCCCCATCACTTTGGGCACCTATGTTCACAACTTTAGTATGTGTCTCAGATGTGTTCAGCTAATATTTCTCATGTTTGCGAAAGGCAAGGAGGTCAGTATGAGTCTTCTTTGTTGTGATGCTGTAATGAAAAATATTATGTTTATCATGGCCAGAAGTATCTCATTCCTCCTTTTTTATCTCAATATTTTTCTAATTATTTGTACAAGGATCTCCACTAAATGTTCTGAGCCACCACAGAGCAACCATCTTCAAATGGGCACCTGTACTGTTTATCTTCTGTTTTGTGTCCAGTGTTCATTTTGTATAAAGCAATTTAGCATTCTTCAGGTTAGCTTCTGTGCTAACTGCAAAGAGTGGAAATAAGTTATCTTCACATATTTACTTCACCAACTTCTTCCACAGTCTTTTCCCTCTGTTTTTTTTGAACCCAACTGCCAACTCAGATTCTTCAGATGTGGCACTAATTTCTTCACACCTCAGATGGGGCCCTTGTTCTTTTCATGCTAATGATAATAAGCCTAGGCCAACCCATGGATAAAATTAGACAATTAGCATAATGGGTCACGAAAGATAAGACGCAGAGGGTTCAAAAAGCGGTGGCATCCATGCGGAAACATAGGTAGCAAGTCCAAGCCCTTCATTATCCACTCCTCATTCTTGCTACTTCAAAGTCAACCCTCTCCCCTCTCTTGATCTAGCAAGCTTGCTGCAACAGCAAAATGGCGTGCCTTATTAGCTGGCCTATATTTGACTATCTATGCATGCTAAAATTGGCTCATTTTTCAGTCCTTTAGAGATAGAAGCTTCCTGCAGAAGAAGCTTCCAGTTATTGCTGCGGGCTTTTACTGTGACTGGAATTGCCGATTGACATGTAGAGGAGACATCCCGCTGGCTGTTTGTTTTGCATGGCAGTTGCATCATAAAAAAACGATGACTAGCCCTACCTCCTGATGCTAGTCTGCTGGACGTGTTGTTTGCTTTTTTGCGAGATGGTTCAGTGGAGCCTTCTGTCCCGCCTGGCACCCCTCCCTACACCACTAAGCTGTTTTAAAGCGCATACTGTAAACACGTTGCCAAGAGATGATCCCTCCAGAGAGAGATCCATCACTTTTAAGAATATCAGTGCTTTATGAATATGGATTTGCCTGTACACAGTAGCACCATGGGATTTATATTAAAAGATATTAGTGTAAATAATGCACTTGTAGCAAAAAGTCATTTTTTTCTCCTTTACACAGAATAAAATGTGTCACTTCGGATGCTGCAAAATAACAAATGCTCAATGCATCATTCCAAGGTTCATCATCAAAAGAATGCACTGAGGCAGCTTCCACTGCTGTCACTTTCTCTTATCCTCACTATGCTGAACTCCCAACCCGAGCCATGATTATTCATGTACATTTAACATCTAACAACAGCCATTTCAATATGCTTTACTACTCAACATATACCACTTTGACTACTGCAGTGAAAAATAGTACTGCTCAATTGTTGCTCTTTGAGATTAGAAAACCTTAAGAGAAACAGTATGAGACAAAAATGAAACGAGATATTTCTGAGAAAAACATAACAGTTACTAATTTCATCAAAAACAAACAAACAAAAAAACCTGAGAAGATTCTTAGTCCTGGATTAAGAATATTTAGTACACACAAGTATTTATAATCTGAGCATCATGTGAGATGTTATTGTGATCTTCTAAGGCTTCATGTAGAGCAAATCTTTAATCTAGTCTGAAATTCTGCTCCCAAACTAAGTAATATAATAATGACCAGAATCTCATGAGCAACAATCAGAAACCAAAAAAATCCTCCAGATTAACACTCTAGACTAGCAACAGTGTTAATTACTTATTTGCAGCAGTAACACACAAATAAATTATTAAAAAATCATACATTGTGATTTCCGGATTTTTTCTTTTAGATTCTGTCTCACACAGTGGACATGCACCTAAGACAAAACTTTCAGACCCCTCCATGATTTCTAAGTGGGAGAACTTGCAAATTCACAGGGTGTTCAAATACTTATTTTCCACACTGTAACTATGAACACAAATTAACATTTTCATGTTATTACATTTTTTGTAGAATATTTTGTATGCTTTATTAACAGCAGCATCGAAAGTGTTTTCCTATCGCACAAGGCAGAATATGTACTGATGTTAGCACATATGACCTATAAAATTATTTAGAACCACCAGCCTAACCAAATCATCCACACAGGCCTGTCCTATGACAGGATGTTTATGTATGTTTAGTTCAGAACATTTTGGCTCTTAAAGATGTTCCAAAGTGAGCATTCCCAGGAGTTTATGTTGATCCGTGTCCAACTCGCACTGCTGAAACCATTAACTAAACATAATAAGGCAAGCCTAGAAACAGCAGAAAAGAGCACTTTTTACAAGATCTTTTAAAATAGCCTCAGATTGGGAGAAAAACTGTGGAAAAATCATTCAAAAATCATGCTCGGTCATTTGAGACTCAGGTTTAAGGTTTTAAGGTTTTGCAAAGGAGAGTTCAGCAAAGTTAATTAGACACATTCACCCTAGCAGACACTGCCATGACACCATGATATGTATTTATCTCTCTAGTGTTCCATGTGTCACAGTGTTAGCTCATGTCTAAACAACCCAGGATAGACACACATTACCAAAAGACAGCAGCAGTACACTACCTGTCGAGTTCAGGGGCTCTTAAAATGTCACTGAGAAAAGCTCACTGTTACTTTACAGTTATGTAAGAAAACCTCTGGCTGTTAAATATAAAGTATATTTAAATGTATATTTATGTTTGTTTAGCATCCAGCATCAATTTGCTAATACTTTGTGTATGATCATATTAATTTAGCATCCAGCATCTTTGTGCTAATACTTTGTGTATATTAGTATTTATTCAGCATACAGCAGCTATGTGCTAATACAACGTGTATATTTATATTATTTAGCAATCAGCAGCTATGTGCTAATACTTTGTGTATATTTATACTTATTTAGCATACAGCAGCTATGTGCAAATATGTTGTGTATGTTATTTAGCATCTAGCAGCTATGTGCTAATACTTTGTGTATATGTATTTTTATTTAACAGCAGGTTGTTGCTTTCCAAGTCACTGTTAGAGACACAATATAGAAATAGTTATATACAATGATCATAAATGTTTTTAGCCAATTTAGATTCTTTAGTGCTTTTTTACTGATTTTATTAGCTTTTTTTCTGACTGAACCCACACTGCAAAAAATAAAATCTTAACAAGCAAGAAAATCTTGAAAATCAACAATAAGTCTTGTTTTTTTCATCTAAGAATAACTGACTTGTATCTGTTAGATAAATACTCTAGTTTTTAGAAACTTTGTCAAGGATTATCTTATTAAGATTAGTTTTCTAGTTTTAAGGATTTTCTAAAATGAAATAAGAAATTTATTTTCTATTACTGAAAGTTTTCGGTGTCAAACAAGAATTTTAAGACAACCTTACTTAATTTAAAAATACATTGTTCTAAAAACTAGACATGACTAGAAATACAAGATTTAATATATTTTCCAATACAACTGATGATAGTTTATGTGACAAAAGATTTTATTGGGATTATTTTGTTTGCAATTGTGGCAGAGTGCATTGTTTCTACGGTGCTGGTCAAAAATTTTTATATCATGAAAAAGTTTATTTCAGTATTTCCATTCAAAATGTGAAACTTGTATATTATATTTATTCATTATACACAGACTAATATATTTCAAATG